>RJWM01012753.1:0-55562 GCA_004363535.1 Dasyprocta punctata
TACTGGATTTCAGTTCTAAGTCAGCACTTTGCAGTATTTTTGAATCTCCCACTGAGGGTTTCAGTGGAAGATAATTGCAATATTTGAGTCACTAAATCAATTTAAGTCACATTAATGATCTGTAAACTTTGAAACTGTTAGTTTTAGTAATTTGGAGACATTCCTGATTTCAAATGAACACATTTGTAATCATGAGAAGTACTATCTTGTTCTGAAGCAAAGGGAAATGGAGAACAGCAGTGGTCACACTACATTATTATCCAATTGTGCTTAATGGAGAGTTCATAGTGAATGCGAATGATAAGGATTCTTGTTTCAGCCTAAACCAGTGTTTTGTTTTGCTTAAAAAGCTACTAAAATATTGTATCCCTTTAGTAGCAGAGTTACAGAAAATTGTTATGGTCTACTAAAGTCAGTGAAAGGAAACAAGCTTTAAATAATTATATAATCATATTTTAAATTTTGCTTATGCCTAAAGATATTTTCATTAATAATGTTTCAATCTAATTAATAAATAACTGACAAATTACATTGAGATGATATCCTCTACCTCTTACATCTCTTCTTCCTCATTTTCCTCCTATTTTCAATCAGCTGTATGATCACTTATCAATATACAATTAGTCCTTTGTAATACTAACTATGGTAAGTTTATACATGTATGAATAAAAATATAGCAATTATATGTAAAATGATAAATGCTGTATTAGTTGGTGAACAAAATTTACATTTTTGATGCAATAAATTGGATTAGAACCAATATTGAGAAGTCAGGGGTACCTGGATGCAACATAATCTCTGTCACACTGTTACTTTGAAGTAACAGCTCAAAGCTCAGGGTACCCTTGTGTGTAGGATGGGAATGACAAAACTTATCCCCACATAATAGAAGGATTGCATGAGCTCACATATGTAAAGCCTCCAGTACAGTATCTGCCACAGGAAGAGTACTTATCATATGGGACAGGTTGAATTATGGGTAATTTTAAAATTATAAGTAGGTGTAACCTATCAAAAAACAGAAGCACAAATCCAAGCATGCTATTATATTTTAGAAATCATGTATTTCAAGTACCTTTGTTTTATAGATACAGAAAAAAATTAAAGTTGATTTCCAAAGAAGGGTGCAACCTCTCTAATGTCTAATGCCAATAGTGTGGGTAATAGAACACAATTCTGTTGATTCTTTGTCCCAGGCTTCTTCCAGGATACCATATTGTTTCAGATAAATTCATCATACCTTCACTGGTCTCTTCCATTGGCCAGATTGTCTTTAGTACCAATGATCCCTCTTTGAATAAGATGTAACCCCTTCCTGGAGAAGCCAGAAGTTTAGAATCAACATCAAGGATAAAAGTCTATTTCTACCAGTGGTTCCATTACAGCTGGAGAATAGAAGCCTTAATTCTTCAGATAGCAAACAACTAAACCTAGGAGTCCCAACAAAATGGGCATTGAATTCTGTAGCCTAGAAAGACTTGTGAAATACTGGTGCAGTCCACTGTTACATGTGACTTGTTCTTTGTCAACTTCTCATACTTTGAACTACTAAAATGATACTTAATGTTGGGGACCACAAATTCACAATGGCTAATTCTGCATATTTCCCTAAGGGATAAAATGAAGGCTTGGGATTATTGTACCACCCACTTGAGATTTCCCACTTACTCTTTAGGGATGGGCCATCCCCTCCCACCCACTAAGACTAAAACAAAAACCACTAAATTTAAAAAACATTCCAGGGCAAAATCCTTCTTAGCATAAGATCATCTCTACTCTCTTGAGTCACCCCAAGATTTTATGTGTCTTGAGTCATAGGTCTATAAATTTTCCACCCATGTTAAATCTTTTGCTAGTCCCACAAATCACTGTATATACACCTATAAAAAGTGACTGTCTTGGAGTGTTGCTCTCCCGGCCCATCTAGAGACATCGACTTCCCAGTCACTCATCATGTATTACTAAATTTGACCTTGTTTCGTATTTTATCATCTCTCTGTACCCTTAACACAGGCAATTGGGGTTCTTGGCTGGGTCCCCAATAACAGGATGAGTGAAGGATATTCTTTTAGGGTTTCAATTTTATGACCACTGGAAAGAATCCAAGGATGAGATTTAGGTGCTGTCAATTTTTAGGAATACATTTTGGTTTAAAGTGTAGAAATATATAATAATTTCAGATAAATCAAAGAAAATGAGAGACTTTATGATACAATAAGACAGAAAGCCCCAAATACGACATAATCCCCAGGTTAGACCTAGAAATAGAGGCAATTCTAGCTTTCTCCCTTATCTCCGTGTCTTTTCTTTTACATTTGAGAAAAATATTGCATGGTAGTAAAAGCAAAGGTAATTCATAGAGTTATCAGAGAATCTTCTTTAGCTTATAGCTAAAAGAAAATACTGCCCACATTGTATCAACAAATGCATCTCATTAGCAAATATTTGTAATGTTTCATAGGATAACCAGGATGCGGTAACACCAAATTTAGAACTTAGAATTAAATTTTCTCTCTTATAGCCTCACTGCCAGACGGATGATTTGATCATTGATAGCTTCAGACTATGTTCAACTTATGGCAGACACCATAGCTGCATCACAAAGTGGGAGGAGCAATAACCAAATGGAGCCAGCACCATGTTAGGAGCATATTTCTTTCTCATATGATAAGCACTAAGAAAATCTCACATATTCATTGATCATCTACTCTTCTATTTGAATTGTTTCCTTTTTTAAAATTTTATTTTAAGGAGAATAAAACAAAGCAAAACAGAACAGAAGAAAGCAGATCAGGATAAAACAATGCAAGCAACACAGGATTTCAAAACAAGACAACAGGAAATCAGCAGTAGCTTCCATAAGGTCTCTGGTTTTCTTCGAAATAGTTGTCCAGATCTTTACACACAATGAATTCAAACAAAATACAATAGTATAAAACCAAAAACAACCAAAGAAAGCACTACAGGCCTTCAAAATGAATTGTGTTTCCTATAAGTTGAGCCCTTCTTTTTCTGGTTTATTTTTAAATTTTTAATATTTTATTAGTACATGCTTGCAAAACATAATGATAACATTCATCAAGAGGATTTGGTGCACGTATGTCACACATTTTGATTCTTTTTCCATCCTCTTCCCCTCACCTTTTTCTCCCTCCTTTCATCTCTTGGTCCTATTTCCATCTGTAAAAAAATTGTCTCCCTCTTCCCTTTCACCTTTTGTTTTGTTCTTTAAAACCTTTATTCTTTGGACTTCAATATCCTATTAAATTCACATACTTATGTGAATCCACCAACATATGAAGAGTAAATAAATTCTTTATAGTTTTCTTTAATTTGTTTCACAATATTTTAAATTCTATTCTTTATCTCAAAGCAACAATACCAGTGAAATCAAGGTAAAACTGAACACATTTGCCGATGTATGGAAAATAGTAAAATCGATGTTTGGTTTTCATCCTGTCTTTCTTACACTACATACCAAAATGTTATTACTATTTAAAATGCCCTGTGGTGAATCTCTCTAAAACACTCCATCCACCTTAACCCAGAAATATGGCTTAGCATCCATAATAAGGGATATGTGCCAAATGGGAAAACAACATTATGATTGATTTGAATTCACATTTTTAAAATGAGATATAACTGATTTTAACACATAGAAAACCAATTTTTTAAAGCTCTGATCTGACTAGTGCAGTTGTCCCAGGGGGTTACAAGAAAGACAGAGCCATCAAATACTTCCCTGAAGCAATAATATTAGGATAATTTTATCTAAAATATTTGATCCGAGTCAGTTCTGGAACTGATTCACAACAAGTAGACAGTTAATAACATGTGACAGCTTCCTTAGAAGTTCTAGTCATCATTTACAACCCATTAACAAAATAATTAGATACTATTTTCACATTAATTCTTCAGGGACTCGTTTTTTCCATAAAAAAGAACTTCTCCTGGTTAGTCAAGATCATCAAACTCAAAAATGGAGAAAGAGTAAACAATATAGTGTAGCATACTCAAAATCACGCTAGCTGATATGAAGAGACACCATGGAAGACAAAATCTTGAAATCTCTGACCTCTCCAGCATACAGTCTAGCTGATAAGACCAAAGTGAAGTGTGTGTGTGTGTGTGTGTGTGTGTGTGTGTGTGTGTGTGTAGGGGAATTAAGAGACTAAGAAAGAAAGATGGAAAGAGAAAAATAGAGAATACTATGGTGCCTAAGGGCTCAATCAGGAATCAACCATGCCAAATCAACTCTGAAGAAAGCAAGAGTAAGTGGGTCAGAATTCTGAAGAAAAACTCCATGGAGCAAATGAAATTCAGGCTTACCCATGATTGCTTATGGTCAAAGAAATAAAAAGGAAGAGCACCTTAGAAAAAGTATAACATAAATGAAGAAACAGATGCTAGTGAAGAGTGAGCTGGCATTTCCCAGCTCCTTGTAGGGCAATGCAGAGTGGACTAATAGTTGCTGGGAATGCCAGCCCTGTAGTTGTTAAAGTACATCATTGCCTATATAAAAGCAAAAGAGATTTAGCTTTCACAAAATAAAAACTCCCAGAAAAACTAAACACATTCCCTTAGGGTAAAACAAAGCATGAAGAATTTCAACTCCAAAAGCAGAGCTTTTCCAAGTTGGAGATAATAGGGGGAACAGAATTGGAAGCCAGTACATAGCCCTAGGAGGGAGCTCACCACTACATGCAGCAGCTACACATTTTTTCCTTTTCTTTGTATTAATGTTGCATCCCACTCACATTCATTTCCTAGGGGATGAGTGCCTGTTTCTCATTAGAGCCCCTACTTTATCTTCTTTTTTGATATCCTTTCTCGATTACAAAATCGTATGCCAATTAATCTTATTAATAATATACACTAAATCAAGTAACCTTTTTTTGTTGTTGTTGAGATTGTAATAGCTCAATCACACTAGAACCAAGGCAAAATCAATCACTTCTGTGGACATTATTAAAGAAATCATTGAGGGATATCACCTGGGAACCCAGTTCATGTGTCAGAGACCCCAATACTATGGTTTTTCAAAGTCTTTTTTCTTTACATCATTTGTTCTTCAACTACTACTGCTGATGAATGTTCTTACTACAGAATTTTTAGCTACAGAGCCAGACTCACTGCCCTGTTCACAAAGTTCCAGGCAGCAGGTTGGAAGGAAAAAATATCAGCCTCAAACTTACATTTTCAAACACTCACATGCTTAGAGAAAACAACCGGGCTTCGAGGGTAGTGTATTAATCTAAATGATTTTATAATCTTCACTGTCTCCTTTCAATGGTCCTAAAGAAATACAATCTTGTCTATAATTTGTTATTGTTTTAGTGATAGGTGATAATTCACTCTTCAAAATTGATGTTGACATTGTACTGTGACCCAAATTTTAAAAAGCTATATTTAAAACAAGTTACCAGGTTTGTCTTTTTCTTATTGAGTGACAGAACTATTTTAGTATCATTTATTATAAACAGCTCCTCATCTAACAGAATCATCAAGCTTAAATACCCAAACATAAACACAGGAGGCACTATAGCAATGTTTTCAACTCTGGTAACCTGGGGAGAAATCATGACTTCAACTGAGGTATACTTTTCCTTTCCACTGAAGGAAGGTACCCTGACCTCTTTGATTTCAAAATAAAAATACAGATCCTCTCAATAGACTTGTATAAATAATATAGTTGGGGGGAAGAACTATACTAATAAAGATATTAGACTAAATTGAGAATTGGCATCTAGATATGAATAGCCCAATGCAGCAAAGGAAATCTGCAAAATAGGTCTGTATATTATCATTACCTTTTAGAAAATACCACGATTCTTTGCACTACAACATAACAACTCATTTGATGAGTGATCTTGTTTCTGTGTCACGATGCTTGCAAGGCGGAGAGTGTCTGGCATACCGATATCACTCCGAGCAGTAGTCTAGTGAATTGGTTTTCCTCTTTAGGAAACCATAAATCTTGTGGCTGTTTATCATGACCTAACAGGACCTCTGTCTGAAGGAATGGCAGGCACATTCTGACTCTAATCTCTGACATCAGCCTGGGTTGACTGGTAATGTGTGTTTACACAGAGCTGTCCAAAAGCTATGGCACGTGACAAGTGTCACAGCCCTGTCTTTCCTTGGCAGCCTAATTGACAATTTCTACCTGATGTAGTAGAGAAGGGACCCCTTACCCAGCAAGAAAAACCCAAAAGGAAGTGCTTCTAAGGCAAAGTCTGAAACCAACGAATGCAAATATGATTAAACAGATGGCTAACATTTATAATCAATAAATTAGATTTTTTAAAATTTTCATGAATTCTATTTTAGAGTGATCTTTAAACAACATGATGACAAGAGGAGATAGCTGCTACCATGACTGACATGTTGAAATAAAAATTGCACATGACCTGAGACTCAGACTGCAAGAGACAAGGAGTCTAAGAGAGGGCTTCCCCCGTATGAACAGCATTCAAGAGACAGGAAGAGTAACGGGGCTTGGAGGTGGAGGGATGCTTACGGAGCAAATTATGAAAGTATCTGACTGGGCTTGCCTACACTGCCACTAAGGAAAGTGGCTAGAAAAATCTTTATGGAAAGGAAACATTTTTAAAAAGGAGTTTGAAGAGAAATGAAAAACAGGCTCATTAAAACATTTGGAAATGATTATAAAAACCACCTTGAAATAATCAGTGTTAAACACAGTTTCGGAAAAAAAATACTGATATTTAACTCCATTAACCCTTTCAATCCTGCACTGATGCCAATTCTCACAAGCACAACCTTATTTTAAATATATCCCCCTTTCCACTGTACCAGGTTTAAATAGGAACCATTGGTGCACAGAGGAAATGACTCCAAACAAAATTGAAAGAGATATGAATTAAAGAAACCATGCAAATTACTTCTGATTTTTTCCTTTAAATCACAGAAACCAAATAAGAGCCCCCAAACCACTTCATCATGTTCTTTTTTGTTTTTTTTACATAAAAGGAACATCTTAAAATACAATGTTTGTAGTCAATCAATAAAGAAACTATATTATTAAATCAGGACTTTTTTGATTTATATGTTAAATGACTCTATTTCCTCAATCAGAAAAGAAGTCACAATGGAACTGAAACTTGAGAGGACCTGCAACCAGGGCATTTGGGTCTCTCAGGCCTTCCTCTAGCACCATGGACCCCTGACCAGGTCAGAATTTCAGTAAGCAAATGTATCTCAGGAATTTGGGACACAATCTCTGTGTGTTTACTTCTACCTGGTTTTGGAAGTCGGGAACCAAAAATCTGTTTTCCCCTCAGCAGCTTCTCCAAAGGACCTTGGGGTTCAAAGTTTCCAGGTTCTAATTTGAGTAAATGACCGCTTTCCCAGGGTGATGGAGAGGTTAGGTTGCCCTAAAGATCACACTCTAAGTATTTTACCACCTGTGCCTTTAATGCTAAAAATGTCACAGTTATAGCCTTAGTGCTGTTAACTTTACCAACAGATATATGCATGTGAAGATTGTGAGCAAGACTAGTGTATAAGACTTGGTTCTTAATGCCATGCTCCAGTAAAAGAAATCAGAACTCTTTCAAGAAATGGCTGATTCTAGGATTGGGGGGATCGTGAGCCTGGAGCATCTTATATAATACCATAAAATAAAGAATTAAAAGAAATCAGGCCCCTAAAATTCAAGGACCCAATCCAAAAATGGGCATCTGAGATGAATACACACTTCTCAGAGAAAGAAATACAAATGGCAAATAAATATATGAAAAAATGTTCAACATCCATGGTCATTCGGGAAATGCAAATTAAAACAATGCTGAGATTCCACCTCACTCCTGAAAGAATGGCCAAGATTAAAAAATCAACCGACAACAAATGCTGGAGGGACTGTGGGGAAAAAGGAACTCTTCTCCACTGTTGGTGGGAGTGCAGACTGGTGCAACCACTGTGGAGATCAGTGTGGAGATTCCAAAAGAAGCTAGGATTAGAGATCCCATTCAACCCAGCTATCCCTCTTCTGGGCATTTTCCCAGAAGAACTGAAAACATCATACCACAGTGATATCTGTGCACCCATGTTTATAGCAGCCCAATTTATAATAGCCAGATCTTGCAAACAACCCAAGTGGCCATCAATCGAAGAATGGATAAAAGGGATGTGGTATTTTTATACAATGGAGTACTACTCAGCTATTAAGAAAGATTGCATTGAGACTTTTATAAGTAAATGGTCACGACTTGAGACCATACTTATAAGTGAGATAAATTAAACCCACATGTGTAAATACCGTATTGTCTCCCTAGTGTAAGAAACGGAAAAGGTATATATGATCCAAAATCTATAATAAAAACTATGTAAGGGTAAAAAGCAGCTCGAAGAGCAAAAGTAATTGGGAAGGGAAAAGGGGGAAAGAGAAAAGGGAAAAGGAAAAGATATAAATCTGAATATATGTATATGTAAGATAACTAAAATAAACACACTGCTGAATGTATTCGTTATTGAGAAAGAACAATTAATACTCATATGATTGGATCAGTTTTACATGTCTATATCTGTTAATGTAAGTAACCATTTTGAAGATAACTATATGCAGTACTGCAACCATTGTCAAGTTTCTATCATCCTGTTTTGTAAAGCTGCAATGTTACTGTTGTGCGTTTACTCTAGTTGTTTGTTTGTCTCTTTTGCTTGTTGTCTTTGTTATACATGTCTTTTTTTCTTTCTTTTTTGCTTAAATAAAAAATTAAAAAAAAAGAATTTCTAAAAACAAATAAACAGGCAATAACAGGTTGTCAAAGAGACATGCTGCCCCCTGAAAGAATTCTCAATGGCCAAAGCCAAAATGATTTGAGCACAAAATAGTGTAATATTGGACACAAATGTATAAAATGTAAAAAATCCATGAAACTATACTGACACAAATAGATGGTTGAGTAAATGAGGGCAGAGATAAATCTCTCACGCAGAAGTAATCGATGTAGACACTCTATTCACAACAATAAGACGATATTTCTCCCTACTTCAGTGTGTGCTGTGTAAAGATATTTCCTTCCTTGAAGTACACAACAGAAAGAGCAGAAAGAAGAGCAACTTTACAGTGGAGAAATCTGGCCAATGCTCCCTCAGTCAGGTGATTAAGATAACTATAAACAGTCATAAATCATGTCAATAAAGTGTACCACTGATGTAAGGAAATCAGCACTTAAACCAAACTATCGTGGTCATCAAAAAGAGGAAAACCGTGAGATGTGGTCACATCTAAAAGAAGCCTCACAGCGTCATGACTACTAATTATAATGAGGAATCCCTGTATGGGATTCTAGAATAACAACAAAAAAGAACACTAAGCTAAAACAAAGGAGATAAAATTGAAGTATGGACTTTAGTTAACTTGGAAAAAATGAACTGGAAGGATACACATCAATATTATGACACACGTTAGTGAAAGCAGTGCTAGACTTAGAAAAAGCAACTGATAAACCTGAATGGTGATTAAGAGGAATTCCAACTGAACCTGAAATGTTTTCTTTTTTTAAGAGAACTTTATATAATAATGACACCTTCCACAGGGAAGAAAATCTGGGGTTACTGCTAACTATTGTCTTTATTTTTCCTAAATTCATCTCCAAAAATAAGGAAACCTGTTAATCTAAAGTAGAAATCAGGTAGCTCCGAACTGTGAACTGCTGTCTTTGTACTAGGGTTTTCAAACTGAGCTCCTGAGTCCTTACATCTTAGCACAGCTTTGAGGACCATAGACAAGACTGAGTGGGCAGGGCTTTAGGAAACCACTGTGGCTTCCACCAGATCAATCTGCTCACATCTAGTTTATATATATATATATATATATATATATATTTATATATATATATATATGGCAGCATTGCATCCTTGGAATGAAGACTGCTGATTGTAACATTTTTTTTTTGGAATAACATCCTTCTATTTTAGCAGGTTTGATCATCTAGAATATAGTTGATGCTTCCTATACTCCCTTGTACACAGTTGTGGCCATGTAATTATGTTTTTTAAATTTTTTTGGTATCAGGAATTGAACTCAGCACCTTCTTCTAGATGTGATGCTGTGACTTCTAGATTTATCAAATACCTTAGACTACAAGCTGACCTTGGGCAAGTAAAGAATACATAATGGATGCCTGGCAAGCGTGAGGTCATGAGTTTGATCCCCAGTACCCGCCCCCAACAACAATACATGATTGAGAAACAAGATAGAACATATGAAAGAAATTTGAGTCATGCTAATGCCTCTAGTATTTAATGTTTTAATTTTTTTCCTATTCTAGTTCTAACCCCTTTAAAGAAACATTTATTTGATGCATCAAATGGAAGATTTTCCCTAATCTCATGGACTAGGATGCTGATGTTAGAAAGGAAGCTAGCTCTGGGTGTCCTGTTTCTGAGACAGGAGAATTCTCATGTCTCAGATCTGCAGACATCGTGGAAGGAAATTCACTGGGCAAGTGGCTGCAGATTATATCATGAAAGAGTAATTTCATGGTACATTTATAAGAGTAGGGACCAAACCAACACAGCTCTGCCTAATAGCATTAGAGAAGTTTCCTTTACTCCCCACATCCACAGTCCATCACCAGCCAAAAGCCTCTGCCGTGACCTTCTCATGGACACTCAATAGTGGCTGTGAGCTTCTAATCCCCATCAGTGACATACTGTATATGGCAGCAATAGTAACACCAACAATGGAGATCTTGGCCCCTGGTAAATTCATTAGATTATTTTGATTCTTTTTTTTTTTCTTTTTTCTTTTTTGTAACAGGAATCAAACTCAGGACCTTGTGCTTGCCAGGCAGGTGTTTGTGCTGTTGAATTACATCCCTGGCCCTATTTTGATTCTTTCACCATGTGGTTTACATGTTGTGGACTGAGTACACTTTTCTAGGATTCTTGAGTTTATTAAGAGAGGGAAGGTCCAAGGAGAAAAAAAAAGATATTTTCATGACAGCAAAATAGAGCTTGAAATCATTTTATTTGAATACTAAGAAGTTTGAACCCTTAGATGGTGAAATGGGATACATTGATTACATGTGCAAGATCACAATTAACATAGTTTTTGCTACTAAAGTAAGTTTTAAAAATTACTGCCTTATTGTGAATGAACACTGGAGATTTTATAATAAATCAGTTAAAACCCTAGACTTAACTTTAGAACTTCTAAACTCAAGGACCGAAGAAAAACCATTTTTGTTGTTTTAAGTCACTACATTTGTGGTGATTTGTTGTACCTGCAATACTGGATTCCCCTTTTCATCTCCCATGTATATACCCCTTCTATGAAGTCCTGAAGACTCAGAATACTTTTTCAGTGAGGTTAGGCTGCCTGATAACAAAAATATTTTAATTGAAACTCAAGATGAAAGTCACCTGCCAGCCATCAAATAGGTGTGAAATCTGCTATACAACTCCTTGGATAGAGGGCTTCACTAAAGTGTCAAGCATCAAGATGGACATGTTGGTCTCCTCTCGATGACATAAGGAATGTTTCCTCAGGAGATGGCATCACAGAATAACTGGTGTCTATCACAGTCTTAAATCTGCCAGTCATCCATAGAAGATCAGCTTCCTCGATACTTTTAACTGGCTGATAATCTAGTTTGACATTCCCATGTCTTAAGCTAGAAACAGTTCCCTTTAAAATTATAATAGACTGACAAAATATCCCTAGAAAATGGTGCCTGTCTCTATCCACATTCCTGAAAAAGGGACTGACAAAGGAGAGAAACACTTGCCATTTGGGTCAGTGTTTTTCCTTAGCCTTGGTGAGTTTTAAGGGAACCCAATCTGTGATTTACCATTGTATCCCATTGAACAAAACTTTGTCATGTGGCTACCTTTTCCACAAGGAAGCTGATAAATGTAATTTTTTCAAGTCACATATATTTTATCAAGTGAAATCAAGATGTATTTTTAGTTTAAAAATAGCAAATAGATGACATCTGTTAGCAGCAATATTATAGTTGCTTGAGGTTTGGGACAGTGTTGGCATAGCAAAAGAGCTATAGATAACACATATTTTTTAGATATAATCATTGGGATTATTCCAATCATTAGAATCAAATGCCAAGAAAATTTCAAAAAGTTTTCTTTACAATTATATCACAGAACATGAGAACACAGTTATTCACTGCAAGATGAGTCAAGTCCAAGTAGATTTATTTAAACTATGATAGAGTTTAAAGAACAAAAATTCTCTATACGGGAAAATTAGGTGGTTAAATAAACAGGCTACAAACTGCAATTATTCTCTAGATCACTCAATTGTCACTTAATTAAATATACTCTCAATCATACTTCCCTTCAACAGCACTGCAAACTTCCTTGGGGACCACTGCCAAATTTTATAATTCTTTGAACTCTCAATGTCAACAGCGCTCTGCATTAAGTTGGTGCTTAAGAGCCGCTTAGTGAGGATTCTGGAGAGGAAAATATTTCCTAAAAGTACTGTTCTAAGCATTGAACAAATATCTTGTTAACGCACATTAAACTAAAAAGCATCTAGATTTTTGTGTGAACCATACAATGAAGTTAATCTTGGCAGAGAGCAATTTTAAAGAGGTATTAGTCTATATCATTTTATGAATTCTTTCACCACTTCAAAGACAACACAGACGTCTGTTTTAGAGGAACTTTCTAGAACACAAAAGGACCTTAGCAGTGACTTAATCCATGCCCTTTATTTAGAAATGGAGAAGCTAAGAGTAAGGAAAGTTAAAGGATTTAAAATCACTTAAATCTTTAGCAGTCCAGGTTTCCTAATCTATGGGCCTCTTGGTAAAATTGGTATAGTGGATTGGGTATTCCATTTCTATTAAAATGATTGCTTTCTCAGACTTTCATTTTGTTCTGCATTACCTAATTGTTATGTGCTAATATTCTTCATGAACACAAGACAAACGCCTTTGGCAAATGCTGAAAAAAGGTGTTAGATCTTTGTTCACTTTATCAATGTGATCCCTTACCCTAAATCCTCCCAGCTTCCAGGGATCACTCTAGGCTAAGGTACCTTAAGGCAGGGGCTAGATCTACCTGCAGAAGGGCTCGAGGCTTTCAGAACCAGCAAGGCGGTAGAAAGATCTTGAGCCAATATATTGAGAGCACTGGTAAAGGAGACAATTTTGCCACCATATGTGTGACATGGCCATGGTCATTCAAAGAGGCAGAGGCACATGATTGCTGTAAATTAATATCAATGTTATGTTCAACAAAAAAAATTGCAAGAACAGCAACAGCTGTTTGAAACATAAGTACTCCCAAGAGAAGGCAAAGAAACATAGCATGAAAGGAAAGGGGAATACTTTCCTTCATTCAGCCAGTGCTCGCATAATCCTCGGTATGGTATACCATCTCCGAGTTTTGACCTCAGTGGATTTGTATTATTGAACAATATAAGTGGGTGCAAGGTCCCTGCCTGGCCTAACTTCTAAAGTCTGTGAGTGGTAAGAACCCCATTTTACTGTTAAAGAGCTCACTCTATTAACATTTCTTTCTTTATGGGTAAACACATAAAGAGACTTACAACCAAGTTACTTTCCTCTTGATGGGATTTTTATGTTTTCTTACCTTCAAAGAAGTGTGCTGTATTTTACCAAAGTTTACAATTCTAATTCCAAATGAACCACAATCATCCAGAACCATTTGGCCTATTGGCCTATTCCCTAATTTATCATAAAAAATACTTGGTTCTTATTAATGTCTGTCCAACCTTTCTTTCTTCTCCAGTATTTTGTTTGCACAACCAAGTCAGGCAGGCAGGCAAGATCTGATTACAAAACCTCATATCTACTAGGCACTCAGAATTCTAACTAACATACCTAAGATATGGGGGTCTGGAAAATACTGAAATAAAAATAAGATTATTCTCCAAGCCTATTAAAATTGCTAAGACAATATTATCACCACAAAAACAAAAGTTTAAATTCTGAAACATTGAGGGATAATAAAGTCATTATTGTTAAAGCAAGATAATTTAATCCTTTTCTTACATATATTGATTCATTTTTTTCTATTTCATCACTCAACATGTGCATCGGAACTCCCAGAATAACCTGGCTGAAGTAACTTCAGCACATTTTAGTTTAATTTTCTCCAATTCAAACAAGACTTGCACAATGAGGTGAAAGTCTAACAATTCAAAGGAACAAACCATTAAATTAAAATTCCTAACTTGATTGTTTGAATCACACTGGGCTAAATTTACATCCTCCATAACACTGTGGGAATTCACTCTGTGGGAGATTTTTCTGACTACATTTTTTAAGCAAACCTTTTCTTTTTCTCTTCTTTTTTTAAGGGTGAATTACTTTTCACTGTACCTTTAATGATAAGAAGAAAGAAATAAAACTGGGTTCCAGGAAGAAACAATGAGGCAATAATTTTGAAATTAAAATACAGCACATGATATATCAATATAATTGTCCTGCGTATGTGAAGATAACTCTGCTTTGATGGTGTTATTTCCCGAGCACGCAAAACCTAATAAAATCTGGAGGGCTGAATTGATGAGAAATTCAGTGTTAGAGATTATGAAAAACACACACTAAAACAGCCAAACAAAATTACTGAAAAACAATTTTAGTGGCGAATTATTTATTTAAGTAATGTGAGAAGATTTATAGAGATCTTCCAACATTAAAATAAATTAGTTACTTAAAACACTTAACTTCTTTGACAAAGGAAAATGTGATTATAAAACTAGCTGTTTGACCTTGAGCTAGTGAATCTAAATTTCTATGCCTCGGATTTCTTAATGCTTTATTATTCGTCCTTAAGGAAATTTCCACTACTAAAATTTCTCTTATTATATGTCGGTTGTGGCAAATTTCTTTTCCTTGTCCTTTTTATGCATCTCATTTTTTTCAAAATGGAATCATTCATTAGGAAACAGAAAAGAAACATTTGGTAAAGTCCAGCTCACCAACTGATTATGTTAATGCCACATTGCCACAGAACCAACCTTGGAAGCATTGAAACAGCCAAGAAAGAAAATCATCAAATGCTAATCTTTATTGTACAAATACAGTTTGATCACTCATTTGCTTGACATGACTTTGAATATATCATTTAAATATCTATGGTTTTTGTTCAAAAACAAAATACAAATGCTAATACTAGAGACAATCCTGCTGCCCAGTGTTGGTGGAAGATTTAGATGAGATTATATATATAAAATCTTCCACAGAGTAAATGCTCAATAAGCATTTCCCATTTTCATCATCATCATCATATGAGCAACTGATAAGCTCTCCACTGTGATCACTATATGGGGAATAAATTTGAAGGAGTGTAACATTTCAATTTCAGTATGACTATTATAGCTTAACATTAGATAGAAGAAATTTGGTAGAATAAATTCATCATATTTTCCTTATAAAATAATAAAACATTCACTCAAATAAATAAGAAAGAATTGTCTTATAATAAAGCAATGCATCTTGATTTCATGATAATAAAAAAGGGAATTTGCAAACTTTGGGTCTACTGTGAAGGATACAAGTGAAAGAGGAAAATAAATTTCTTTCTACATTTTGGCAATTTTCCCTAGGTTTTGAATTATTTTATCAGCAAATTGATGCCTTCAACCTATAAAGCCACAGTAAGACTTCATAAAAGTTCCAATTTTCAAAAGGTGTCTTTTATATTTTTGATAATTTCCACTCCTTCCCATCATTCTAACCCCCCTTGCTCATATACATACAACAGAATTTTACCAGTTCTCTTGGTAGCCATAAAGTTATGTCTTCTTATGTTTCTGTCAGATATTGACATATTGTATCAAGGAGTTTCCCAGTCTCAATCTTCACTGGTAATTTCTAACTCCAGATTATTTGGGGAGGATAAATTTATTCATCTGACATTAATAACATGGATTGTTCATAAAGTAATTGTAAGTATTAAATAAGGTAACAGATTTTTATCACATTGTTCAGGAAAGGAACATGTCCGAAGTAGAGCACAAAGGAATCTAATAAGATCAAGACCACGACGATGGGAGGGACAATGGCAAATGAAAACGGTTGAGATATTTTCATAGGACCATGAATGCTCTTGTTTGTACTAAAGATATCATACAGCAGTGCAATGTGAGCTGTTCCCTGTTGTTCGCACCTGGATCAGTCTGCATTCATATCCAACTTTCATATAAACCTCTTACACATCTCATTTTGTGTCATTGACCCATTGAAGAATAAGGAATACTAAAGTGTTAGGGCACAAATCAGTGACAACCAGCTCAAAGACAAATATTCAAACCAAATGAAATTAATTCATTGGAAGTAATGATATGAAATGTAAAAGTAATCTGTGCTCCTAATTCCAAGAATTTTGAAAGAAAATGAAAGGAATTCTGGAATTTCACCCCCATATGTAGAGCAAGAAGTGAAGTGAATTACATATAAATGTCAAAGTACAGGATACTCCCTTAGGCTCTAAATTAGATAAGAAAAATGCTTGACCAGCACTCAGCTTCCTCAAGTGCTCAATAAATATTAGCTATATTATCAGTGATGGGCTCTTATATTGTTGCATATGCATAAACAGACTTACACTATTTAAGTTTCCTTTCTAACAGGCACAAAACCCACTATTGATCCACAATAGAAACAATCTATGCCTTTGTTTATCTTGTTGCTCCTCCCTGTCTGTATGCTTGGTGTTATGGTTTGTATCTAGATGTTCCCCCAAATCCTCATGCTGTCATAGATAGGACTTTTCTGATGTGACTGGATCTAGGGTGTCTACTGCTGAGATCAAGTTTGTAACACTGGGATTGATTCATGGTGTGATTCTGTGATAAAGACTGACGCACACTGGATGTGAGTTTGCCTTAAAGCGGATACCTTGGATTACATATAAGGGACAGAAAGAGGGTCACTCCTTGTCACTTGTCACTTGCTGTTTGATAGGTTGCTGCCAGCCATGAATTGTTTTCTTCTACAATGTCCCTCTACCATGCCGCTCTGCCTTGGAACTACCCAACTCTGAACTGAAACAAACCATGAAGCAAATATAAAGCTTTACCCAAACAGGAAATTCCCAATCATACATTACAAGTATCTGTAGTCTATCTAATGGTAAACATATTGCTAAAAGCACAAGAGGTTGTTAAAAATAATTTTTAATTGTTAAAACCTCATCTTGCATAATGATTTTTGCAGATTAATGTAGGTCAGTTTTTATAACTGTTGTCCCAATTTAATGACGACAAAGACCAATGCTGAAATTTTAGGACATTCTCAAGGTTATATAACTATCAGTGCAAGGAATTGGATTAGAATTCTTATTTATCTTACTATCATCAATATTTTCTCTAACCTTGTTCTCCATTGCGTTTCTTCCCTAAATGAGAGTCACATGACAAGAAGTCACCTGTAGTGACCAAGCCTTTCTATACTTAGAAGCACTCTTGTAAATGGAGCTGTGTGTATGAAAGCCCCAGAATATCCATATTTAATATATGCATTTAAAGAGAAAAACTGTGGAACCTTGCACTGGTAAGAGGAAAGCTTGTTGTCTCTTATTACAATGGTAAAGCAAGGAAATACAGAAGGAATTTTTCAAAAGAGAATAAATAGACAAAGAAACTAATCTGATACCATGTTGGGAAGGTGAATATAAGGCTGCATCAAGTGAAGAGTAGCAAAGACATGTACCCTTTATTGAGAATAATTCATCCTGCCTAAAGTCTCTTAAATTCAAATCTGAAATCTGTCAAGAGTGCTCAAATGCGTTCAGCCAGTCAACTACAATAAAGACAATGAATGAGGTCCAGAACTTTCTTTCTGTTAGTTAACTCATTGTGAAAAATCTTAGGGTTTTGTTTCTCTATTAGATTACCTGTCAGCTGAATCAAAAGTTCAGGACTAACCGTAAGGAATAAATCAGTAAAGAATGAATGCCTTTCTCCTCAAAGACTCCAATAATCTAAAATTACTAGAGCTAGCAAAGTTGGAATAGACTGAATAACTGAATATATTTATACATTACAGATGGTGTGGAATGCAGCCAGTGATACCTTGGGGATAACTTAAAGTCTGGCTTTCCTAGGGGCAGAGAGATAAAATAGCCAAAATAGAATCCCTTCAAACTTGAATCAAAGAGATGGAATGAAAATGTAAACTCATTTAAAAACTCGAAGGACTTATCTTCTCTAATACAAACCAAGGGAATAACTCAATACCTTTGAAAAAAATATTGTTTCTTATCAAATCATCAGAGTAAAAGGTCTTTGGAAAAATAAATAGGCCCACAATGCAACCATACAGACTTAAAAATCTGAAGCTGTGTGTTCAAAGACAAAGTGGAGTGCAGACGAGATGAAAATTTTTTTCTTTTTAAGTTCACATTAACTATTTTGCATTTTAAAGGGACTGAAGGCTCACAATCAACCAAGCTGGTAATGCTTATTTAACTCACAGAGCAATTTACAATTTTATTTTTTTTTAGAACAAAAAGGACATTTTAAAAATCTAGTCCAACTAATTCATTGTACAGCTCAGATAAGCCAGGTTCAAAGGGATTCAGATGCTTGCCCAGATTCACAACAGTAGTTTAGTTGTAGAGTGAGAATGAATATCTAGAATGTCAATTCCTGATCTACTGTTTTTTCCAACACATCATATTTGATTTGATTTTGGTGTCTATTATACTTTCTCTAGGAAGTCACATTCATAAAAACATACCTAAGTATAAACAAAAGTAGAATTTTAGGGAGCTGAGTTTAGTTGTGAAAGAAAATGAAAAACATAAATTTCCCCAAAATGGATTCAGACATATTTTATCATCATTTTTTCAAGATATCTGTTAGACATTTGTGAAGTTTACAGCACAACTAAATATTTTACCTTGGTTTCACTCAAGAGTAATGTGGAGCTAAAATTTGTCTACTGTTAATCTTTTTTTGTCCAAATGATAATACAATAAACCCATTAACTTAGGACAAATAGTTCTAATGTATAGAAATGCAAGCAAGTTATATATATATTAAATATACATTATTTTACATATTTAGATAATTTCTTTGATGAGATAATGTTTTTCCTTTCCTTTGCTTTTCTGGCCTCATTGTTATATAAGGCTTCCTGACATGTTTGAAGTATAATCATTATACATGTTCAATTTCACAAAGATTATGCTCCAGTAAAAAATGTATTTTATTCTTCTTTTCCTTGATATAAAGCTTAAATATTCTTTTCATAAGTCTGACTCCCTGTCATCAGATAATCTATTTTAAATGAATTTTCCTTCTCTTGGTTCCAAAATGCAAATTGAAGCAAGAACTCAAGAAAGATTGGTCCCTTGTTTTTAGTTTGTCTTTTTCAAATAAAATGCAGATCTTTCTTATCACCTGCTATTAAGAACCTCTGATCACTTGTCCTATAAATACTCTGACTAAATTCTGGCACAATAGCTAACGAAAACTACCCATAATTTGAATTAGACCTGTCAGTCTTCACTTCCTATTCTAATTTGCAGTTACATACTCTCCCAAGATAGTGGTGCAACTATGGAAAAGCTTCATCCAACTCCATTCCCTGCTCATAATTGCTATTGGCAATCAAAGAGATTGTGGCTCAGGTGTATTTTCACTGTCAATATGAAAATTCCAGTTTATCCTCTGAGATGACCAGTGTTAATATCATCATATTACCCATATTCTACTATCCTTAATGTTGTTATATTTTGGTTTATAGGGATAGAAATTTCTTTCTTTCTACTGAATGAAGAGACCAGATTTAATAAAATACAAGATACATAAGTGGTCACAATTTCAAAGAAATTGCCAGCTCGAGTTTAACTATTCTGGATTTCTCCAGGTAGTGGTCCATTAGATAGCATAGTACTTTATGTTCGCATTGGTTCATCTCGCTAAGAAGGTTAAAGGGAGACCAAAGGATGGGTCTTGTATGTATCCAGCATACCAAACACACTATCTTTTTATGTGAATTTAAATGATTTTCAGCGTGTTCCTCAGGTACAGATACACAGCCACTTAACTGAATCCTTGAACTTGACTCTAAAATCCACTGCTTAAGCATTTCATCAGTAAGCAGGATAACAGAACTTTGGAGATGTTTAGTGCCACATAAGATATATATTCTTCTCCTTCACGCCATCCTCCCATAGAACAATCAGGATGTCACTGGCATATTCAACAAAGTAATCAACAAATGGTCATTTTTCATTTACCCAAAATCTAAAAGATTACTAAATTAAGAGAAGCAGCTATATTTGTTCACTTTTCCTTCAAACAATATTGACCTGTGCTTGGAATTTTGAAATTTTTATCCAGATAAGAAGCCATAGGAAAATAATTCTATTTTCAAAGAATTTTAGTGGTTCCTCTTGTCAAACCTTCAGATGACTGGTTGGCAATATTTTGGAGAAGAAGGACCACAGACTGCAGTGAGAAATTGTTTAAAGGTATAAATTTTCCAAAACAAAAACCATCACCAAAACGTCTAAGTCCACACAAACATGTACATGTTTACATACTACTTCAAGAATTTTCAGGCACTTCCAAAATGTACTCAAGGATACTTCTGGAGAAACACCCTTTCAGATTTTTAAAAAATCACACTGTTTAACAGCTAACGGTTCACACCAAGTCAGCGTCATAGCTTTTCCTTTTTCAGAATTCACTTAACACTGTACCCCTCAATGTTACAAAACTGAGACATGAAAATATTGATTTGGGGAACACACACACACACACACAAATACACAGGCAAGCACCCTTTCCTAAATTCACCATTACTTAAGTTCATCATTCTATTGCAGGACGAAATACACACACATTATCAAAAATTGTCATGCTTTTGTAGAAAGCATAAGAACAGTTCCTTCTTTGTACAGGCTAGACAGACACTAATTATTTTGTCAAAAATAAATTGAGAGACTTTTCAAAATTGCTTTAAAGTCTCAATTATGATTTTAATGATAAATGATACAATTTTTCTCTATGGAGGGAAGGAATAAAATATGCATAAATATATATTGATAAAATCAATGAGATATTTTGTCTGAAAAAGCAGATTACATTTTACCTGAAGTCTTCACTTTCACTGATTTTTCCCATCTCAGTCATAGTAATGCTTTTACTTTCATGGTGGTCTCATTGAACTAGACTCTCAGGTCTAGGTGTGCAGAAGAGATTCCTGGACAGTGGATCATCGTTTCCACAGCAAATCAATATCCACTGAATCTTGTGACCAACTTGTCCTTCCAGACCTCAGGATGTTAATTTACATTGATCTCTGAGCTCTAAGCTTGTGTACATCTAAATTTAGGGATGGGCATTTGAGGGACCCAGCAAGAGTGACAAATTTTTCAGTGTGGTAGAATTTACCAAGGAAATCTTCATGTCTAGCAAACAAAGAATAATTTTCCTCTAGCACATCAAATCATTTTAAATTTTAAAATTTGGCTTATCCACTAGATAAGTCAAATATAACATTTGAAGCCAAATATTTCATTAAACGTTAAGATACCAGTGAACCATAGATTAGTTGTTAAGGAATTACTGATATTTTTTAGATGTGATAATAGAGATGTGAATTTTTAAAATGCTATTATTTATGTATACATAAAATATTTATAGATAAAATAGTATTATATTATTATTTCAAAATAATATTACATTATTATTTTGAAATAATACTACAGTATTATTTCAAAGAAGTTGGAGAGCAAGGGATTACCAAAGTACTGATATGTAGATAGGCCAGGAGTTAATAGTGTGGAAACTAAGAGATAGTACTTGAGGGTTATTGAATTATCTACATAACGCGTTTGAAATTTTTCTAAATGCAAAAGGTTTTTAATAATAAAAAGTCAGGAGAAGTTGGGAACAATTCAGATGTCCACCAACTGGCAAGTAGATAAAAATTTGATGTCTTTATACAAGGGGATATTATTTGGCTATAAAAAGAAATGAAGTACTGATACATGCTATAACATGTATGAAGCTTAGAAACATTATGCTAAGTGAAAGAAGTCAGGTATAAAGGGCCATATAGTAAATGACTCTGAGTGCACAAAGTGTCCACAATAGACAAATATCTGAAAGCAGAAAGAATGGTGCTTTCCTAAGGCTGGGGAAATTGTGGGAATCTGAGGGCAGCAACTAAACGGAACTGGAATTCCTTTGAGGGCAATGGAAATGCTATTCATAAGTCGATTGCGTTGATTGCATAATTCTATGAATATACTAAAAGCTATTGCATTAGGTGCTTTAAAAAGACATGCAGTATGGGGAACAATTTAGAAATTTCAAATATCAAGTATGTGTTAGACACAATTAGTAGAGTGCTGGTAATTATGTTAGAGGAAATAATGGCAAAGTGAGAATGTAAGAAAATGTCTTATGTTTTACAGTAGCATACCAAAACTGATAAGGATAAAACTGATATTTTAAACTTTCTTTAAATCACCTCAGAATATAGAGGAAATGATAAGGCACAATCCAAACAGTTGTTAAATCTCATTGATAAGTATAAGGGATTTATTATACTTTTTTCTTAGATCTGTTTGAAATTTCAAAAAATAAAAAAATTGTAAAAAAGAAATCAGGAGGAGGTGGGAAAATGAAACATTTTGTATCTAAATGGTTATTACCAGAGGAGCATTGTCATATGATATAGAATACTAGTTCCATGTTAATACTGGAAAATGGCATATATGTCAAATAGCACTGGAAAACACTGAGTCAAAAATGACTGCAAGACTTTAATACATTTACTATGTGAAGATACAAGGTGAAACTCCAAGATTGAGGATATACTATGTTATAAAAGTTTTTTCCATATATATGCTGCTAATAAATAATATAAACTGCACAGAGGCAAGATTATTCTGTAAAATACAACCTAAAATTTTTTCTAACTGTAATCTGTCTTTCTGCAAAGATCCCAGCCTCATACTGGCATAATCTTTCAATGCAAAAGCAAAGAACTAATAATACAATAATACTAATATTTCTTTTTCAAATTTCTCAAACTCCTATGATCCAGGTCAATGGCATAAAGCAATAATATATACTACAAAACCTCAACACGACTCAATTTCTAAAGTTTTATCCTGTTACATTTGTTCAATGAGCTGAAGTTGTATAATACCAGAGTAGAATATGGTTTAGGATCAGCAAACCAGAGATTCATACTTCACAACATCGTGCTTCAGGACACATGAATTAGATTTTAAACTAGTCTTTAGAGAACATTCCATTTACATGACACAGACATGTGGAGCAAATTCAGTACACACGCTTGTGGAACTTTCATCATGACCTGCATTAGAAACTATCTTGTGTGTCATGAGATGAAGATCTTGAAGCACAATTCTATAAATTACATTTTTGCCTTCACTTTCCTAGATCTTTTGATGAATTCCTTAAGACTCAACCATGGGATTTGCATTACAAATTAATTGACACAATTCTGGATGGTGCAGTTAGTCCATATGTGATTTTAATGCCTAAAAAACATTAAGTCTTAGTTACATTGCAATTTGCTTCAACAATCTCCAGCAATGCATACACACACACAAACACACAGAGAGAGAGAGACACACACATACACACACACACCACAAAGCAATGGAAAATTTCCTTCAAGGTGATTACAATAATGGATATAAATAGTTTAATGTTAGTAATAAAAGTTGGTATCAACTAAACGAATTTATCCTGGGAAACAATTGTTGAGACCCTCTCGAGACACTACTTTGCTGCAAAGTTGAAAGCATCAGATCCAAAATCAGATTGTGTAGGGCTGGGAGTTTGGCTCAGTGGCTTAAGCGCCTGTCTGGCAGGCGCATGGTCGTGAGTTTGATCCCCGGTACCGAAAAAAAAAAAAAAAATCAGATTGTGTGATCAGGTCTGAAATCAGATTTGTTTCTAGTTTGGCTTCACTGTATATTAGCTATAAGGCCTGGAACACATTATTTAACTTCTCTAATCTTCAGTGACCCTCCTAAAAATGAAACATAATAGTATCCGCTTCATAGGGCATTTGTGGGTACTAAGTGAAATGTATAAGCAATATGCAGAAAGTGTTTAATACAATGTATGTGACATGTCTAAACGATAATTTTCATTATCGTGGGACATTTTTTATGGATTTCCATGTGTATTCTTTTCTCAAAAAAGTAATGTTGCACTAGATATATTTTGAGATATCACTGACAAAATTAATTTCTGATCCTGAGTGTCAAGCATGTTACTCCTTACATAGTGGTGACCTGAAAGAATTTTACCATTCAAGGTGAAGGATAAAGGAGTAAATCAATTTTCTAAACCTACAGATGAAAGTCTTCTGGGAGATTCTGAGCTGGTGTTAGTCTCTTTTTACCAGTGTACATCGTCCCACAGTAGAATAAGATCCCATTTCTCCAAGTGAAGTTTAATATGTTCCTGAAAAGAGCATTGTAACCAAATTCCACATTACATTGGCATCAGAATTTCTTTGAATCTGATTATTATCTTAAGCTACATTCCAGTGAGCCCGAAGTGTCCTGTGGGGAAAAAATAATTACTCAATTGCTAGTTATTGGCAGATATCCCATTTGTTTCAAAAAGGACTTTAAACTTGTCTTTGCATTCCTCATTTCAATGCCAGTTAAATCAAAAGTGGGCTGTGAGTAAAATGAAGGCATTTTTATGCACTAGCACTTAAAGTATACATTTTCTAAATTATATTTTTTGGTCTTGTTTAATAGAAGATTTAGTTCTTCTTGGTTTCTCCTTTCCACATGAATTAGATTTTAAACTTTTCTTTTTGTAGCGAGAAAAATATTGAAGTTCTACACATGCCCTGAAGCCTCTAAATGACATATGATCCACTGGTGACTTCAGTGCTGCTCGTTTCCAGACTTCACATTTGGAAATGTCTTAAGTGGCAAAGACTTACTGCTTAAAATTTGACCTCTTTGTTTAAATTGTTCAAAAAATATAGAAGTCAAGAAGTACAAATTTGTTTCAAATTTAGAGGCACAAAGTAAGGATTTAAAAGTTACATATTTAAAGAAAAGTCAAGATGAAGTATTTGTAATTTGTAGTCATTCCTATGATTACTAAACACCTTCCCAGGCTGAATTTAAATAAATGGGATAAATGAGAAAATTTTTTTTTTAAAGTTTAAAAATGTGTAGTGGTCAACCTTGTAATACTTAGAAAGTTGGGGCTGAGGAATGAGAGTCACACATGTACTCCTAGATTTTCCAAGTATTGGCTACATTATTAACTTGGTCACAAAAATTCAAGAGCTCAGCTTCCCCATCTCTAACATAGAGGATTAGATCAAATGACCTCTAATGTCCTTTTCAGCTTTATTCCTCCATATTGAAAACAAGATTATGGGAACATGTAAACCACTATGACCTGAAAGGAATGCGAAGGAAGCTGTTAATTGTAAAGCATTCTAAAATACCCAAGCTTCTCAAATAGAATCAGACTATCATGAAAACAACATCTGGATGTGATTGTTTAAAACCAAATGCAATGGGGGAAACCCAAATCATGTTAGATGTTACACTAACTAACATAAGAAACTTGGGGAAAGAAACAATCTGAAAGGGGAAAAAAAAGATCCATAAGAAAAGAATGATTGCTATAAGCCAGGGCATATTTAATATAAAGGAAATGGAAAAATACTAAAATCCAGGAAGCTGACAGAGCACAGAATGTGAAATATCCCATTAAAACAACCATTTATGCTGGCTTAATTGACTTCAAAAATACTTTATCCTAACTACAATACAAATTTATATTTTCACTGAAAGTCTAAGTGATAGGTATTACTCAGTCAACAGTTATATTTTTAAATTGTTAAATTAGATTTACAGCTGTATTTGTCTGGCTGTTACACATTTTTATCTACCCTTTCCAGTAAAAACATTTTAAATGGTTATAGCTACTAAATGTTCCCAAGTTGAGAACATTTTCACTGGTGGAATTTAAACATTTGCTAAATTTTTTTTTTCTCTAACTTGACAACATTAAAACTCTCCATGCTGTAATTTTTATCTATAGGTCACAAAAATTCCACAAGCACAAAATCTTGTGAGACATATATCAAATTAAAATCAGAATTTTTGAAAACAAGGTAAACTATAAAGAATAGTAAACATAACTGCCACTCCTTCCATTGATTGAAAACCCCATATATTTTGCTGTTACATAGTAAGATATATTACGTGGGTATTATCTCTGTATTAACATTGAAGGAACAAACCTGAAGCTCAAAGATAAATGATTTTTCTAGTCATGGAAGAAGCAGGATAGAGTTTTAATGAAGTCTTGAATACTCTGGAGTCCATGCTTATTCTATTGTTCCATGCTGGAACTGACAGGCAGAACATGGCATTCTATATGCATGCACAATATGTGTACACATGTGTACAGGGATATTTCTCAGAAGTGAGAATTCATTGCTTGAATCAGTTTCTTATGGAAATCCATGATCCCAGAAGAATGAAAACCTCTAACAGAAGATCCTGGCTGAATATTTTGCTTTGAGTGAGGCAGAAAGAGAAAGACAGAGACACGAAGAGACAGAAAGAGATAGAGACAGAGGAGGAGACAAAGAAAGAGACAAGAGACAGAGAAACAGAGACAGAGACACAAAGAGACACACAAAGACAGAGAGACTGGCAGACAGAGAGACAGAGATAGAGAACTAAAATTTCTCATCAAATCGCTTCATGTTAAGCTTCCACATGGATACCTTCTGAGAGCTCAGTACTTCAAAGTTTACATAAGCCTTTCATTATCTCAGCATAGCCTTACACTTGTTTTGCAGAGGAGGAAATAGGGGCTCAGAGAATGGCTATGTCATGCTGGAGTTTAGCACTAGCAAAAGTTGAACTGTTTCCCAACCCAGGCTTCAGATCAAGTTCCCTTTGGTTCTAAATTTCTGAAATTACTGAAATTTCGGCCATATGCTCTAAAAATACGAAAGCCGTGATCCTCAACCTTTTGTCATCAGAGACCAGTTTTGTGGAAGAACAATTTTTCCACAGATGAGAAGGGAGGCAGGATAGTTTCCTGATTAAAAGTTCAACTATGCAGTACACAAACTATATCCCTCATATGTGTAGTTCACACTGCTATGAGAATCTAATTCCTCCACTGATTAGACAAGAGGCCAAGCTCTAGAGATAATGCCAGAGATGGGGAGCTAAATACAAATGAAGCTTCACAAGTTTATGAGCTGCCCACCTTCTGCTGTACAGCCAGCTAAGTTAACACGCCAAAGACCTATATTCATTCATGTCCCACGTGTTTGGGACCATCATTTTATAGAGTCAAGAGGAGAAGTTTCTAGTTCTTTATTCTGCATTATAGAAGGGAAGAACTTGTGTTTGAATTGGAATAATTATGGCTCGTTTTTATTTCTGTCTTTGTTTTTATTAAAAGTGAAATGAATCTGATCCTCCCAATCAGGAGCAGAATGATTCTAAAATTACTGAAAGGTACAACCCCCACACAAAAAAATACTGTTTTCCTTCCCTCACTACTAAATGATCCAAAATTAAAAACAAACAAACAAACAAACAAACTCTTGTTGGAAGTGTTAGCCACAAAAACTAAGTTGTGTCATTTCTAGATGCGTAATTTATGAATCATCTTGGCCCTATGTTTTTCTGACCTTTTCCAAGTATTTGCTATCTATCTACATATCTTTTCTCTAACTAAAACAGTTGCCAACTTTATGTTCACAATTTACAATAGAAACAAAACATGTACTTTTGTCCCAATTTTCCTCTCTAAAAATTTCTCTTTTTCCTAGGAGAGGGGAGCAAATCTACCTTGTCATGCTTTTAGAAAACAAATGGTGTCACAGCACTATAATCTCCTAGTAATTCCAAACAATTAATACAAAAATGACATAAAAGATGCTTCTCCTGTGTCTTTATCTCTCTGGCAGAGTCATTTCTGACTGTGCACCATCATGGGACCAACTGTAGGAAGTGTCACCCCAGGGAGCTCAGGCATCATGACTTTCTATGGGCAGCCTCATTCCAAGAGCTGGATCCATACCAGAGCAAAGAGGACCTGGGAAACTGGGAAGGGCACCCCCAGTCACCATCAATCACCTTTGCAGGAGGGACAGCAGAGGATAGAATAGCATCTTTCTTTGTTGAAACGTGGCCATTGTCAGTCAGCCTCTGAGCCCGCTCTTCCATCCGTTTCTGATAGTAGTCTTACACATTTGCTTTGTGTTTCCTACCACTACAGTGTGTCTTTCTCACAGATGGAGAGTCATGAGTGAGGTATACATCACAGTAGTCACAATAAAACTTGGGCATGGTACTCTGCAAGCTGTTGGCCACTCCATCTATCTACATATCTTTTAGGCCTTGCTCAAGTTCCAAAAATAGTTGAATTTTTTACTATAAACTTCAACATGCCAAATGTGCACAAATCTTATCAGCTGCTAACCAAAAAAAAAAAAAAAAAAAAAAAACAAGGAGAGGGAGGCAAATTGGGGGGGAACAGAGGGAAACAGAATCATTCTGTAGAACTGCAGAACCTTGATAATTCCTCTGGAGTGAGAAAGGGGACAGTGAAAGAAAGAAGAGAGGAGAGACAAAGACATAGGGGAGGGATGGATAAAAGAGAGAGAGTTATTTTGGATAATGTGCATGAAATTACAGCCAGCAAAGAAGTAAAGCAGGCAAATGCTTCATAAGCTCTTCTCTTTAGCATTACTGCTCTCCTCCATCCTTCCTACGGTGCAGAGTGGTGAGTGTGTGCCTTACGGCAAATGTTCAGGTCTGTGGTCCTACGCAGGCAATGACCATCTGCCTACTTTTCAATTTGTTCTCCAGCCAATTTGAGCAATTAAATCTCTACAGCCCTGCTTAGATGATTTGGAAACCAGTGATCAAAGATATTGCCTTTTGTCCTATTACGCACATTCCAATAAATCAAATTCCTCTAAAAGCTACCATTCCAGATTTCCATTTTGAGAAGGCAGAGATACTGGCTGTTATGTGGCAAGCCCATGCCAGGGGGTTCCCCTCATCTCAGGATGGCAGAAACATGATGCAGAGTATCTTTTTGGCATAGTGTCTATCAATACCCCCTAAATATTTTCAATGGGGGAATTTTTAATTCTCAATCGTGCCTTTTATAGATTCTTGGCTATGCCTTTAACTGGTGCTGTTTAAGTGAAAAAGCAAATCAGACTAATTTAAATCTTTAATTGTAATCATTATCTCTTAAAAACGAGACCCTTCCTTTAAACTCTCCTTCAAGCTAATATCTCTAATCTCTTTTACACCCTCAGTCTTAGTCCCTGGCCCTACAGCCCTCCAAACATAAAGTGAAATACATTACGCATTTTCCTGTACAAACTTTCCTACGTCTAGGCGCCTGTCCCTGGATTGTTTACAGAAACAGATAAGGAAATGACTTCTCACTTTGTTCTTTTACCCATATGGCCTAGATGTGTCTAGGACTGGAAGTCACAAATCCCATGGGCAGAGAACAGAGGAAGGGAGGGAGAATGATTTATGATGGTCAGAATGTGGGATGGTGCAGGAAGATGAGAGAATAAAGCAATCTTTTACATGTGCTTTGTTCTCAAGGATGATTAAAAATAAACAGCTAATCTTTCCTTGTGCTTCTGTGAAAGACTTATACTGGCCTGAGGGTAGAGAAGGAGACTACTGCTTCTCATAAGCACTCTTGAAATCCAATTAAACAAATATTTATCAAATACTTGTTATATACAAGATTCTATTAAATTTTCACCTTCTGTACTTGTGCTAGTTCAGCTTTATCTAACCTGCAGCTAAGTTTTGCCTCTCATCCCTCCTGGATCATCTAACTTACAGTTTTACTGAAGCTCCGATTTTCCCATTTTATTCTGAACTAATACAACATTTAACATCTGCTGTGAGTCATAGAAGCCTCCACCCCACAATGTGCACACACATGTACATTGAGTGGTTGTTTTGGGCACATTTTTACCAATCTGCACACAATGATTTATTGCGAATCCCTTTTACTTGCAACTCGACTTATCTTTTAAGTCAAAGACTTTTTGCACACCTGAAGTGACATGCGACAGATCTTCCCAAAACGCTTTTCTCAAGGGTGTTGGTACCTTCACAATTCTAAAAGTCTTAAATTCCTTAATGGTGACACTAAATCTTTAATTTTTCTTCTATTCTTCGCAAGTACAGAGATAAAGATGGAACATGAATTCAATATATATATAGTAAATAGAGTTTTTTCCTTGCTTTTTAAAATGTTATTATTTCTTGGAAGCTGAGCTTATTTTATTCCTTTTTTTTAGTTTTATGAAAGTTACTTTAAGACTATTATTATCAGGAGCATAACTAACAAGAAGGACCCAGTTTCATAGAGGAAAAGATAAATACCTATGCATATTAGTGTGTTGACTATAACAGACTACATAAATTTTATATAAAATAATCAAGCAAATAATAAAAAGCAAATTAAAATTAATAACATTTTTGTTATGCACTTAGATAAGAAGATACATTAAAATGGCAGACAATGTAACTCCAGGGCAGGAAATCAACTATTGGTGGTGGATAGGAGAATTCACCAAGGTCATAGTAACTTCTTCTCTTTGAGCACCACCTTCAGAGAGTCATGGCCAATATTTAGGATAACATACATAAAGTGTTCAGAACATCATCTAGAATTCAGTAAGGGCTTAATATACATTATTACTATTACATTTTTTGATGCTTAAAATGCCATAGGAGGTGTTAAAAATATGACAGTGAGCAATGCAGACTGAGAGTGAGAAAAAATAAACACAAGACAAACAAAAATGGTAAATGAAATGTGTTAAATTCTGATGGTCACAGGACAATAGACAAACAGCATGACGAGAGACAAAATATTTTTCACGTATTGTGTTCAGTAGTGTGGCCCGTAAAGTTCTGAGGACGTGACTTTTATAATGCTTTGGACATCTCCACTGTCTTCCAATTCTTTTTCCCTTTCTTTAATTATGTCATCAAAATTACTCATGAGCCCTATTCCCTTAAAATTCTGTATCAATCACGTGCAGTGCCAGTTATATTGGTATTTTTTTCTAACTAGTGACCAAGTGCTGTGATTTTTGGTATAGAACAGATGTAGGTTGAAATCTCACTTACTAACAGTGTGCCTCCGGCAATTTTCTTGAACTGCAAAAGTATAGAAAACAAAACCATCTACTTTATAGAGATGTTGTGGAGATAAATTGAATGATTTATGTTATTAAGCACAGTTAGTGACATAGGCTAAATGCTCAGTAGAAGACATTTACAATGATGATAATTAAAACTTTATTTAGAACTTTAGTGGGGTTGTTTCACACCAATGTGCATAGTGCTGCTTGTTTTGTCCTTTTTTTTTTTATTTAGGAGAAAAAGAACACAGAAAAGAAAAACAAAAAGCAAAAGAGACAAACAACAACAACAAATTCAATACAATAACAGTATAGGTTTACAAAACAAGAAAATAGGAATTTGACAATGGTTGTAATATTGCATATCATTCCCTTCAAAAGAGTTGTTTAGATTAATAGATATAGACATATAAAATTGATCTAGACATATCAATGTTAACTGTTTTTTTCCAATAACTGATACACTTAGTAGTATAGTCATTTTAACTATCATATATATATATATATATATATATATATATACACATATACATATATATATATATATATATATACAAATTTATGTCTTCTTCCTTTTCTTCCCCTCCTTCTTTCCTCCTTTCCCCATCCCAGTTACTTTTCCTCTTTGAGCAGTTTCTTACCTTTACACAGCATTTACTGTGGATTTTGGAATGTATATACTTTTTCAGTTTCTTATACTAGGGAGACAATATGGTATTTACACGTGAGTTTGACTTATTTCACTTATGAGTATGGTCTCAAGTCGTGTCCATTTACTTATAAAAGTTTTGATGCAATCTTTCTTTATACCTGAGTAGTACTCCATTGTATAAAAATACCACATCTATTTTATCCATTCCTTGATTGATGGGCATTTGGATTGTTTCAAAGATTTGGCTATTACAAATTGGGCTGCTATAAACATGGGTTTACATATCATGCCAGTGATATATGTGCTTGTTTTATCCTTGATTACACTTATTGCACCCTTATCAATCCAATTCCTACCAAAACAAAAAGAAACAAATGATCAAAAGTTGTACAACTAATCCTAGAATTTCCAGTTAAGAGCTTCATTTGTGGACACCTAGAGGAGTAGTTATACAAATCTGTCTCCTTTGTTTCCCTTATGTAGGTTTTGCTTTTCTTGGTCCCAGCAAATAGTTGCTGCCCACTAGAGCAGTGTCTGCTGGTGTCATGTAAATGCCAATTTCCCAAAGCAAAGCTTGCATCAAGCAATGAAAGGAGCTTTGTCTCTCTGGCAACTCTGTCCATAGGAGGACAGCTCTGCCTCTTGTTTTGTTAGAGTGATAATTTTCCTTTTTTACTTAAAATAAGGATACTCATTTGGAAGCCAATAGTAAACAAATGAAAACTGGCAATTACCACTGTGAGACATTTGAATTCAAAATAAACATCCACTTTTGTCATATTTTATCACAGTACCACTATGCCTAGGGCAAACCTCATGCCCCTTTAACAATGCATAGTGGTTTATTATAATCAGTTCCAGTGTTCTACAATGATTATGACAAATGAACTTTTATAGTAACTGATGAAATAGTGTGTGTTATTTTATAGTGAGAATCCCATACTTCACTGTTTTAACTTTACTAAGCCCGCATACATACATAGATAGATAGTAGACACAATTAGCTGACTCAAAATGTTTTAAATAATACCCTTACCAACAAGAGTCAATACAAGATGTGATCACAGCACACAGTGAAAATCTAAGTCTTAAAAATTTGTTACAGAAAAGGACACATCTGCTTTGAACAAATGTATCCCATCATTCTTACCACATTCTGAAGCAGTTCTGAAAGTCTTCTTTTGTGAGTCTTTGGAATTGTGGTCACAATACAGTGAATGCTGCTGTCTAGTGCTATCCAGTGTAAAGGCAGCCTTGTGAAAACGTTGTGGTATGTCCTCACCGCTTTATTCATCAGATCTGGCACTGTTAGGCTTCTGGCTCTTCTGCAAAGTCAAAGTGACTGTGAAAAGTAAACGTTTTTTTACCAATTCACGACACCTAGGCAGCCGTGACTGGGCAACTAAAGATTCGCACAAAAGTAGACTTTTAGAACTGCTTCAGAAAGTGACAAGAATGATGGAGTAAGCAAAGGAAAGTATTTTGAAGGGAATTAGTGGGAATGTAATAATTTTTTTTAATTTAAGGTTTACCATAATTTTATTTATCACAGCTTGTATACAGCCTTCTGAACATATCAAGGCTTTCTAGTGTCTGTTTTCTCATCCAGTCTTCCCGGCTCCATGGCGTATGATAGTTGTCACAGTCCTCAACCTCAGACAGAGAAAAGCAAAACTGTAGAGAGTTTCCAAAAGCCAATATCAATAATATTTATTATTTGCAAGCCACCCATTAGCAAGTCATATGAAAGAATTTAGACTGAAAATGTCCCCTCATTTTGATAAACTAAGAAGGAGATGTCAAACTACGTTAGTTGGAATAAGCATTTCTACAGAAAAACATTTTTAAAACACTTTGTAGCACGCAAGCCAATGTGTTCCTCAAGACTGTTGGCTTTGTCTGGGTTTGGATACCTCACTGTCTTTTTTTTTTTTTTTTTTTTTTTGGTACCAGGGATCAAACTCACGACCTTACACTTGCCATGCATCAGTGTTTTGGGTCACAGGGATGGCTGGGTGAGGCCGTGTGAACACCTCTAAGCCAGCTCACCATCCTTCTGCAAGACTGTGCTAAACTCCTGTCCTTTGTCCTCTCAGCAGTGAGATGGGCAGATTTTTTTCCAGAATCCTAATAGAAAATATAAAACCATTATTCACTTAAGTCATGTGTTAAAAAAAAAAAGAGAGAGAAATTTGTACTTTTTTGACATCACCACAAATGGTGAGCTATTTTTTAATATCAGAGAACAGAAACCAAGAAACTGCACAGTTATCTATTTTTATAAATTTCTATTGGAACACAGTAACATCCATTCATGGACAGTTTGTCTATGGTTTTCATGCTATCTTGGCATTTGCTTTATAGTCACAAAACCTAAGATATTTACTATTTGGCCTTTTACAGAAAAAGTTGACTGACTGCTGCTATTTAGTGTGGCCCCAAAGTTTGAGATGGAATGACATCTGGATTTAAAAATGAGCTCTGAATTTAGCATTCTGTGTTTAAAGCCCAATTCTGTTACTAAGTAACTAAAACTCTGATCAAAGTGTTCAAATGTTCTTTGCCTCAGAGTCCTTCATCTGTAAAACAGGAAGATTAACAGCATCTACATCAGAGAATTGTTGTAAAAACTAATTGAGATAATATATCTAAAGCATTTGGAGCATTGTCTGGTATAAAACACATTATTAGTAGTATCACACTGGTGACAGTCTTACAAACTGAATGCAAATGGAAAAGGTTATACTGAACTTCAAATGGCACTTAAATATGCTTCTAAGAATTTCCAAGATTCATCGCTGTGTTGCACAAAGGGGATTCTCAGCTTATTCCCAGTGACAAGCAATAGGCTGACATAAATGACAGATTAAAAACACAGCCATTTTATATTCTTCCCTCACTCTATCCCCAAACTATTACTTTTGATTTCAATAGCTCATGTCTACATATGTCATCCATTAGTCTCTACTCAGACATTCAGACTTCAAATTATTTGATCTTCAAACTTGTCATTCTTCATGTTTTTCCTCTTCATCTCATAAAAGACTCCAAACAGTCATTCCTTAATGCTGATTTTATAGCACTTACAAATTCTAAATGTTACAGAGGGTGCCAGAGAAGGGAACCCTCAAACTTCCCTTAAATCAATGATATGCATATGTTAATGCACTAAAATCCCTATGGAGGGTATTTTAACATACAGGTGCAACCACATAGAGTTTGGTTTCATAGGGCTTGGATGGGCTTAGAAAATTGCACTAGTACAAAGCAATGCAGCTGATTCAGACATAGGTAATGCATGGATCACACATTGCAAAATGCTTCCTTGCTCTTCTTTCCTACGTTACCAAGACAGTATCTCTGTACTGAACATATGTTACATACTCTCTTATTGAAATACTAGCTTGTATGTACTCAGGGTGATGAAAGATTGGAGTGGGGTTAAAAATTTTTGGACCTGTATTGGTCCCAAATGTATGGCATAAATGGACTTACTGAAAAGAAAACAGAATTTTATGCATGGTTATAGGAAGAGTATAGAGACACTGAGATGCATAATGAACTGTACCATCTACCATAGGGTAAAATTATGCTCCTAAACTTTTCAGCTGTTTCAGGTATTCTGGAACATGAAGGTCCTTACAGAACAGTTTAAACTATCTGGTGGCATTATCTGCCTTAGTGATTCCAAGATTTTTTAAATGACTTTGCCAGTCTCAATTAGTAACTCTAAGTTTGGGGAAAGTATCTCAAGTCAAAGTCTGGTTTTGAAAATCATTCTGTTCACCACCCCTTCTCAGCAATGTAATGAATTATTAGTAATATGCAGAGGATATATAGCTCTGCCAAGATTTACTTCCTGTTTCTACTTGGGCTGGTTTAGTATTATTTTCCAGTGTTCCAAAATTGCATGTCAGAATTTATTTGAAAACATAATAATTTGGAAATGGGTATCTTGCCAATTAGAGCATCTGTCTCTAGCTACAGCCCTTTTCTCCTCTTTGCAACATCCTGATTTATAATGATCATCTCACCTTTGAAGATACTGCATAGTATTTAGGAATAATGCTGAACCCCATTCTGTCTCTGGAATAACATAAAGTCATTGTGGGTTATGCTGCTATTCTACTCCTGAAGAATTATCTCAGTCTTTGTTCCCTATTGGTTTGGTTTGTTGCCAGAGTAGTGATTTATGTTCATTTGCTTCTAGACTACATTATTGCAATGCTTTCATATGCAGACTAACTGATTAGATTTTGTACATAAAGAATCAAACACAGTTCACTTAATCATGCATGTTACACATAATTCCCTCTTTCTTTAGGCTTCCTCGTGGCTTATTTTTCTGAAGTGACATGTAGAGTCTACAGAAGCAAAGTAAAATTCTGAAAATTCCCATTGATGATTTTCCAGCTTTTAAATTCTACATCTCTAGAACCAAAAGTACTCTTTATAAATAGGATAGCAAAATGCCTGCTAATATTTTGACAATTGAAAGTATTATCCAAATAACTAGATAACCCAGAAGTCATTGTATTTCTATTCATTGCTTCTATGCAGATTTATTTAGGTTTCAATATGATGTATGTATAATCTTACTTTAAATGAGTTGGGAATCTATGGTTTTCCTGTCCTGAAGGAAATACAGTGCTGGAAGGTGTTATGGTTTAGATCTAAAATGTTCCTCAACAGACTCATATATTCAGAAGTGAGGTTTTGGAAAGATGATTGGAACATGGGGGCACTATATTCATCAGTGCATTAATCCATTGGTAAGTTGATAACTGAATGTGCCATTAGGAGGTGAACCTTGGTTGGAAGTTTAGGTCACTGGGAGCATGACCTGAAGAGTGTATTCTTGTTCGTGGTTCATTCCTTCCATCTCTCTCTGCTTCCAAATTACATAGATTGAACAGCCTTCCTCTGCCATGCCCTCCTACCAGACTGTTTCTGCCTTAGAGTCATTCAACCATGGACTGAATCCTTTGAAACCATGAGCCAGAATAAACCTCTACTCCTTTAGTTGCAGGTGTTGGGTATTTTGTTCCTGTGGTGGGAAAGTAACAAATACAGAGACAATTTTTCACATTTCTTTTCATGTAACAAATCATTATCCAATATACCTGACAGTAATTCAGCATTCCCCTGGTCGCTACCAACAAAGAAGCAATCAGACCTTGAAATGCAGCTGATAAAATTGTTCAGTAATTTTTTTTTGGGGGGGGGTCTTCTTGAGACAGGGTCTCACTTTGCCATTCTGGCTGGCCTTGAGCTCACTTTGTAGCCCAAACTAGTCTCTAATTTGCAATGATCCTCCTGCCTCAGCCTCCCAAGTGCTGAGATTACAGGAATGCAACACCACGACTTACAGTATTTCTAATTGCTAATATTTTCTTTCATCTCAAAAGGAGTACCAATCTCCACTCTATAGTTGAGTCACTTTTTTTTCTTTTCTAGAGAATTTGGTATGGAGTAAATTTTCTCTCAAACTACCAGTTCTATATTGAAACCCCAATCCCAGATGTTAAATAGATGATAAGGATGGAATTCTCATTTTGAATTTAATACCCTTACAAGAAGAGGCATGAGAAAAGTTTCTCCACTCTCCCCCTCAATCTCTCTTTCCCTCAGTCTCTCTCTCTCTCTCTTTCTCTCACTCTCTCTCTCCTCCTCCCTCAAAAAAAAAAAAACTATAGCAAGGAAGATATCTATAAACCAAGAAAATGGCCTTCATCAAGAATTCAATCATGGTGGCACACTAGTCTCAAATTTTCAACCTTTAAAACTGTGACAAATAAATTTTTGTCATTTGAGCTACTCAATGTATGGGACTTTTGTTATAGCTGCCAGAACTAAGACAGAATTTTACAAAGAATTTTACATTTACAATCATTTTTTAAAAAGAGATAATTAACTAGTGTTTCTTAATCTTCCTTCCTTAAACTAAATGTGTACATTTCTGGCTATTCCTTATAGCAGTACTTTTAAAATATTGCACTTTTCTGTTCAAGTTTTGAAGAATCATTTTGCTTTATCATTTTATTTCCCTATAACTAACAAGTCCATGTAATTTTGGAGCTATTAAGTATTTCCTAACTTGTATTATAACAGATATATGTAACTTGAATCTCTCTACTCCAAAATTCTAGATTCTAAAAAATCCACAAATGAAATTCAATGTAGAGAAGAGGCTTACAAATACATGTTGCAACTCCATGAATATATATACATAGATAGATATAGATTAATAGAGAGATTAATGACTCAAATTCCTCGTTACTTATTAAAAGAATGAGCAAAGTACTATTTTTTAAAGTTTAAGATAATAGAACCAGAGAGATAATAATTGTTCTGGAGGGACTATATTATAAATATTGGATTTTTTTTTATTTTGCTTGTAGGAAATTTCTTATTCTTTCTACACTGAGCTAGCATTGCTAAAGCTAATCTCTGTAAGTCAGTCATAATAAGACCCAATAGTCTCAAACTGATTTGTCAATTTGTATGGCATACACAACTTTCATGTATTTAAACTCTAGGCATTAAAAGCTTGGAACTTATATTTTAACCTTTTAACATAAAGCAATGATTATTTTATAATTGACGTAGAATTATGAGTTTATTATGACCCTAATTAAAAGCAAGAATTTTGAGCAAATAATTTATCTGAAACATTCAGGCAAAGCATTGCCTCTGGGTATACTGTTTTAAATCCATTTCTTTTGGAATCTTAATGCAGATGATGCACATACAGCCTATAGCAACATACAACAGAAAATGTATTATTAAACTGAGAATGCTTATAAGCATCCTTAGACAAAAATACCCAAAGTAGCTGCCTGAATTGAGACATCTGGAAAATGAAGGCATTATGTGTTGACCTGGGATAATTTGCTATGATGCTGGTGATTTTCTATTCATTTTCTTCGGTACTTTTCAAAAGACTATTGTATTTAAAAACCAAATTGCTGGCACTATGCAATTTGAAAAAAAAAAAAAAAACATCAAGTACACAAATTACCAGAGAAAAATGCTGCCTGTCGTTTTCAACCAAGTTAGATCCACAGAAAATGTCATGTCAAAATCCTGCAGGGTCATCCTTTATACATTTGTGGATGAATTTACTACCTTATTACCCAGACTACCCCCATTATGGAGCAAAAGCTGCCTGTGTAATGGAAGCTTATGCAAACATTGATTTCTTGTGGTTAACTTGCAGACGTCTCCAGATTATTCTCTGCACTCTCAGAGCTTATCTCTTCACCCAGGAGCAGACAAGCCAGTTAATATACAGTGCGTGTGTGTCCATTCCCGCTGACACAATGCATGGGCTATCAGTCGCTATTAATTCCAGGAGAGTCAGGGCAGGGCAGAGGGCAGGCAAAGAGGAATCTCAACGAAACAGTCAAAAGAATATGCACCGTCGGATTTCTTTTTGTGGAACAGTTCAGTTGTGAGCCACTGATCTTTTAAAGTCTCTGTTTGCACTACCTTCAATTACTTGCTGAAAGCAGCCCAGATTGGTTGGAGCATGTCATTGTTTGTACAGCATAGAAACATGAATTAAATCTGTCAGTCTTTTGATCTGCATGCCAAGTCAATAGTGTACTTATTGTAAGTACTTATCAAAAAAAAAAAGAAAGAAAGAAAGAAAAAAAGAAAGAAAAAAGAAAAGAAAGAAAACCTCTCTCTGTACCAACATGAAGGAGAGAGAACACTTTTGCACTTTTGCCTATTTTATACCACTCTTTCTGTAATATTCTTCTTCAAAGTGCCATTTATTTGTCAATAGAAAAAAAAAGCTTTGTCAGAGGCAGTTCTTAATTATAGATGTGGAGGTCTGTGAAGGCTATTGCCTCTTTCCATTTAATGCGTAACCACATAAGTAAGAAAGAGAGAAGGGTAAGTAGTAGCATGGAAAGTACTCTCTTTGCACTAATCTTGGTTCCGTGTCAAATTTCTTCCCTAGAACTTTTTATAAAATCAAGTATTCTGGAAGCAGACAGCACATGAAATAATCTTTGAGGAAGAAAATGAAGGAAACAGTGAACTCCATTTAAGTTGAAGTTCAACAGTTAAAATACAAAGTCTGCTGGAAAAATTAAATCAGCATGTTAGCACCTTGCATTTTATTTAATCACCAAAACAAAATCATTATCATGTAAAATGTTCAAGAAAGAGTTTTTTTTTTCTCCAAACCATGTCTTTGAAATAAAAATAAACTGAAGACTAGGACTAAAAGTTCTCTGATTTTCTTTACTTAGCTTACATTAAGGTTAACATAAAAAAAAGTGCAATTATTGACATTTTAATAGCCATAAATAGTTACAAGACAAACAGTAATAATAGTTGAGCAATCCCTAAGCCTCTGTTTCTTTTTTTATTTTTGTCTCAGTTTCTTAACCATTTTTTGTGATATAATAAATAGAAGATTGATCCTATCTAGCTATTTGATATAGAAAAAGATGGGGATAGGTTCAGAAAAAAAAGTGCAAAGTAGAGAAAGGATATCAATAATAATAATTTATAACATCAAAGCCTGCATAACACAGTGGGCTCCTTATAATAAAAAATCATTTTGAATTAATAATTGATCCTTACCCCACAAAACAAATTTGTGGTAACCAACCAGCTTCTAGCATATAGTGCTACAGAATACCTCTACAGTTTGGGGTTAACATGTTTAATGACAGTTATGTTTATTTATTTTAGTAGCTTGAAATAACTCCCCCATATGATCAACAATTAATCTAAAGCAATGATGTGCTGAAAAATTACCATGACCATAATTGGAAGTCACTACAAGAAATTGCTTCTTTTAGACTAAGATGAGAACAAAGATGCTACTGAATATGTTGTCTTGGGTCTTTTTGTCTGGCTGACCTTACTGTAAATGAAAAATCGGTGACAGCTGTAGCCATGAACAGCACAAAGATCTCTCTCAGAATTCTGTGTAACATGCGCACTCCCAGATCACATTGCTTTGTTTCCAGAGGCATTTTATTCTCAGTTCCAAAGCCAAGAGGCAAAAAAAAAAAAAAAAAAAAAAGCCAATTGGAAGTCAAAAACAAAACACTGAGGAGATACACTTTAATGGATTCATCTGCATTGCTTTGTTAGCAATCTGTAAATCAGACTTTCATTTTTCCATCACTCAAATGGAGTACATCTGAGTCACATAAAGACCAACTCTTTGAATAGTAAATTGTGATAGGAGGGTGAATAGTTTTGGGCCCTCCATTGTAGCAAATAAAGTTTGCATGGAGCAATGGAAGAGTTGCAGGCTTTGTTTGGGCCGGTTCTCAGGCCAGTTACTAAAGTTTGATTACGTATATCATCCAAGTATTTCATTCCTCCAAAGTGGCACAGAAATACCAGGAGAGCATGCCTTCAATAATATTTCCAATATTTCCTGCTTTCAAACAGGCCAGCAATACCATTAAATTGAATGCACTGTTTCTCTCTGTACTGATGTCTCCCAACAATTTTGATACTAACTTTCCTAAGTTCTCATTGGAACTTAGGGCAACATGATTCTTAAAAATAGTACTCTATACTTCTGAAAATGTTGAATACCTCCTTTTGAACTTTCTCAACATCACACATTACAGTTAGTCTGACCAATTGGACCAGGGATATAGCTCAGTGGCACCTCCCTGGCAAGTGTGAGGTCCTGAATTTGATTTCTGATACCAAAAGAAAAAAAAAGTAGTCTGACTAATATTTGGGGCACATACAATTTTATGGTTAATAATGTATGAATTGTTATCCTCATAGTTGTATAGTGAATTAATGTCAATGGGTTAAAAGAGTACTTTTAAAATAATGTATTAACTAGTATAAAACCAGGGAACTTTGAACTCAAAGATGAAGCTACTGCTACTCTCCATGTACTGATAAAGGTGAAAAACATAACATATCTTTCCACATGAATAACAAAGAAGACTCAACCTTTAATTATGACAATGGCTTCATGCTTGTGGTCCTGTTCTCCAAGCTTTGAGGTTGGCATCACAGTAGTGACTGAGTATTCAACCAAGATTCTTGAAGTAACTTCCCCTATTTGAAGGCTTAGATAGATTGAGACCCAGTAGCTTAGTAGTTATAAAGTTTGAATCTGGAGCCAGATAGACCTCAGTTGACATCCTAGTACTGTCACTTACTGGTTATGTGGCCTTGAACAAATTATTTTACTCACTGTCACTTACTGGCTATGTGGCCTTGAACAAATTATTTTACTCTCTGAGCTTGTGTACTCAACAATGAGAAGCAGAAAACAAAGAGTTTTACAAGTTTGTACAAGAGAGATTTTGCATTTGCCAGAAGGATTAAGTAGGAGAGCTCCTATAAAGCACTGGAGGTACTATGTGCTCAACTGAGGGCAGCAACTGTTTATTTTATTATTGAATTAAAAGTCTATCAGCTGTCAGTTGTCCCCTGGGGAATTTTGGTCATTGATTTATCCCAGAGTTAGTTAGTCCTTCGCTCTATGTGAAATTTCTAATGGTTTCTAGAAGGGAGGAAGCTGCAGAGGCAGGCAAAAAGAATAGTCATTGCAAAGTGTGTGGCGGGGAGGGCTTTCCTCGTCTGCTAACATGAAGTTGAATTTGAAGTTAGTTTTCACCAAAGAAATAAAATGAAGCACCAGCCATTGACTCCTAAGCTGAAAGAATATATTGGGAGTCACTTCCGGCAATATTCTACTTGCTCCTCTAGATGTCCTGGGGAAAACTGATGTAATTCCAGTTGCTCTAGTAACATAAGACAGTAATGAAGAAATCACAATAGGGCAAAGTCTTGTCTCCATAAATATTATACATAAGTAGGGTGGCATAAGCGAAGGACATAACGGATCACATAACGGTTCCTCCCTACTAGGAAGAAACTCGAGGTTCCTGCCTTTAAATGTTACCCCTGGAAGCAGAGCTCTGAAGCTCAAGAGCACACTGCAAGTGCACACAGATTCATATATTCACACTTGAACACATACACACACATAAACATAGAAACACAGAAATGCCCTCTGATTTTAAAACTAGATCAGCACAAACTTTAGTTACCTAATAGACAGTTTAAGACCTAAAGCTAAGAGTTTGTCCCCAAATGTTTGCATGCAAACATTTTATATCAGTAGTTAGAAACATTTTTACATACTATCTAGTAACTCACTGAGGAGATTTTAAACAAAATTCTTATAATCAGTGAATGTCAAGCCTGTAAATAGGAACGATTTTATACCTAGTGGTTAAAGCCAAAAGACAAAACCAGTTTCACTCTCCCTTGCCACATCCAAACCATTGGCAAGCCTGTTTTTTCTGCTCTAAAATATATTTAAGTCTGGCCATGTTCCACCATCTCTATTCCTACCGTCTCAGTCCAAACAGCACTATTTTTCATTTACTCTCTCTGTTGTTTCTCTCACTCCTTTAGAACCCAAACTCTACACACCAGCCAAAAACTTTTGATTAAATGTATGCGAGATCACATCCTTCCCTGTTTAATTTCTCCTATCACCTTCCTTTTGCATCAGTAAGTTGCTTCTGAGTTTTCCAAACTCACTTCTTACTCTTCTTTTGGCTTTTGTTCCTTCAAATAGAATATTGTTTCTTTGACATACTGTTTCCTCTGCCTGGAGCGTTTGTCTAGAGATTTTGCCCTGATCATCTCCTTGATACTATCTGGATCCCATTTGAGGTGACACTTCCTCACACGGTTCTTCTCTGAACACTCAGAGAAATGGCCACCAGCTTCAGTGACCATTGCATGACTGTTTTTACTGACTTCACAAAGCTCACTGCCATTTGATATTATCTTAGTTATTTTTTCATCCACCTGTTTATGTTTCACCTAGTCTAGAATAGAAGCTCTGTTACAACAAAAGCTTTATCTTACTTACCACTGAGAACACTGACACATTTTTTTCTAAATAGGCATGTGTTCAGATTTGGAATTAATGTCTTTAATAAAATCTGCATGCATTTTATTTTGGGAGCTTGGAAGAATTCCCCCATAGTACCAATAATTAACCAAAACTAATAATGTGCTGAACAATCCCTGTGACCATAATTGGAAGTCACTATAAGAAATTGCTTTATTTGACTTATTTAATGCCTCCCAAAATTATTAAGATGGGTATACTCAGTGTCTCCACATACAGAGAAGAAATACAGAACGGAGATGGGTTAGGTAGCTTGCCAAGTCAACAGGACATAGATAATGGCACCTGTATTTTCCAATTACATCTGGTGAGGCATAGTTTATCTACAGTAAAATGTTCACATTTAAGTGTGGCGATTAATGAATTTTGACAAATGTGTGCACCTGGGTAACCACCATCATGAATAAGACACAGAGCATTTTTATCAGCCCAAAGGGTTCCCTTCTGTCTTTTGCACAGCAAGTCCACACTAACCTCTGCCCCTGGCAGCCAGTGTTCTGCTTTCTATAACTGCAGATTAGATACAGCATGTATTCCCTGGTGGCATCTGTATTTAAACCCACATTAACAACCACACTAAACTACTTTGTCCCTAAAGCCATTTCTGAAGTTACCACTTTCTTTGATACGTAGACAGGTGACATTCAGAAGTTTAGATCAAATTGCTCTATATTGCAAAATTTTTATAATACAGACTGATTATGCAAACATGAATAAAACTAAGTAAAACTATACTAGCTATCATTTATTGAAGTAAAAAATATGTCAAAAATGAGACAAACTGTATTCAAACTCCTCTCTTCTCTCTTGCTAGGTTCTGTGACCTTGGAATAGTTTCTATATGCCAAGTCTAAGTTTCTGTGGCTGGGGAGGTAGTTCAGTGTTAGAGGTCCTACCTGGCATGCGCACAGCTCTGGGTACAACCCCCATTAATCCTCCAAAAAGCTCCCCAAAATGAAAACAAAAATAAATTCTGTCATCCAAATGAAAGAACAGAGATGATTATACACATATTCAGAGGGAGAAAAAATATTAGAAAAATCACATAATTAATATAAAGCACTTAGCAAACCATTTAAGTGGTGCCTGCTCTTAACAGGTACCTGCACTTAACAGGCCATTTATAGCCATGGGGCACATTAATATTTCTCTTTTAAAAGCCACCCCACACTGCCTTAGATGCTCAGAAGTGTTGGTCTTCTTCAAGTATCACAATTGTTTATGAAAACCCAGGTATCCTTGTGAAGCAGGTGAAGAAATAATTGCCAGATCATCCAGATGACGAAGCTAAAGCAAAGAACCCCCAGCATAACTTTCAAAAGCAGAGCCATGAACCATAGGCAGAGTGAAGTCAAGACCTCAAGATTTCCCCAAAGAGTCTCAAAGTAGTTCTCATCTACACTTCATTGCCACTATATTCCTAGTATGCTGGTAGGAGGAAACTCCCAACATCTCACTGGGAAGTAGGGAATCTTAAACTTGGGTATGTTAAATAATCTATAAGAATTACTAATGTTACATAATGACAGAGTAAATATTACAAATTTAGCTTCTGAATTTATCATTTTTTTAATGATAAATTCACTGAGCTTGCCTGTCCCACAAACTTTAAAGCTGGAGCTTTATCGAAATAAATTGCTGATCAGCATTCTGAAGGAAAAGAAAGAGAGTAATGAGACAGAAGGGAAAATGGAAAGAACTCTTAAGAAATTTGACAGAATAAAGATAAACACTGAAAATGGTAGAAGTTGTGAATATGGCCCATATGTTCTTCTGGAGCCTGAAATTACCCAGACAAATAGGTGGGAATACATGGCTGCTAGACAGACAATGTACCAGAAATATCCTTTTAGAGATATAGTAATCAAAGTGTTATCAAGAAGCACGTCTTTGGGATCATGAAGAATATGCTGTTCCCATGATGACTCAGAAATTTTGATGTTCTTCCTTTGTGGCTGCAAAAAAATGAGTTATTGGCTTGAACCTGAACAGAGGAGACAGACTTGTGATGCAGAAAAAATATTTTACTCCCTTTTAGCTAGCTCTTTGCTAAAGAATGTTGTGCTAGCTGGTGAAGAAGCACTTTCTAAAATAAGAATATCTGTTTTGGGTACAGAAAAATTCTTAATATTTTCATGTTTTAAAAGCAATGGTTTCCAGCACTGTTTAAGAATTAACAGAAAAAAAAAATTAACAGAGTATAATGTTCCAGAATTCTAGTGAACTTTTCTGAAGACAGAACAAAGAGGAAAGTTTTGCTGCTATTAAGTCATGAGCTATGTAATGAATACCTCTTAAATATATGCTGGCACTGACTTAATTTAACTCCCTACATGCTAACTTCATTTTTCAGCTATCTAAGATATAACAGAGTGAAGTCTATACCTTCAACTTTTTGATTGAGATATAGAACTTCAGTGTTTAGAGAGCGATACTTTCTGAGCATTTCTAAAAAGAGCTTATTCCCAGGATGGCTTAATGAACACCACAGGTGCTCTTGTGTAGAAGGAAATTTAAGAACATTCATGCAGATGGGCAGAATAACAGATCTTAGTCGGAGGTGTTTGAGTTAGGTGGAACTCAGAGCATGCAATAACAAACTATAAGAGTTCGCTTCAATTCACCCCTACCCCTGACTCTTAAATAGTTAAAAGAGCAAAGCAACATTCTATTTCTACATGCCTGAAATACATGGGAAGCATGCATATATCATTAGGGTGGAGACAGAAAATCTTTACTCTTTATGGAAGTGACATCTCAGAATTCAGGCTGGCAAGTTTAATTTTAACAACTAGTCTAAAACAGAGTAGATCGTTGTGAGAATACAGATACTCAGCAAAACTAAAATCAGAAAAAGTAATCACCAATGCTTTTTTATGAGACCACAGCCACTCTTCTTCTCCAGTGTATCACTTTATGATGTCTCTTATATGTGCTCCATTTTCCTCACCCAAGCCATGGCACCCACACCCCTGCACTTCATCCACATGCTATGGCATCCCACCCAAGAGCCATATGCCAAATCTTTCCTGAGCTCTCACCACAGTATTGACCAAAACCCTTTCCCACTCTAGGCATGATGACTTGTGATTGCAAATGTTTCTAAATAGACTTGCTTGTGAAAAGATGTGTGCTAGTGAAAATCATTGAAAACAGAGTGCTTGTGTACAAATCTGAATTTAGTTCTTTTCTTGAACTGGAAGATCTGAAAATGCTGTGCTTATCATCCTTCCAGGCAGTAGCCTGCAGGAGGGGAGCCAGGAATGTGACCCTTACGCACTCACACATTCCATTTGGTGCCTGCCTCCCCTCCTATTTTACTGTTTACTATGGAGTAGGGTGTGTGGTTAGGCAATTTCGATCACTGTCAGCATGTAGCCCATGAGAACGGAATGAGGGGTTCTCTACTCAGAAGCAAAGAGAGGAGACGAGAGGTGTGTGGAGAGTGTCTCTATGGCTACGAGGCTTTTGTTGTTGGTTGTACATAATTTGGCACAACTAAGTGCCCACAGATTTGGAGAATTTTTTGTCTGTTTTGTTACTGTATCTTAGGGAGAAAAAAAAACTAAACTCAAATAACAAAATGGGATCCAAAGCTATCATCTAAATGAATCAGTGCTGTCTTTTGATTGTATTATTTTGAGTCCTTGTTCCTAGGGACTTTCGATGATCATCTATTTGCAGTGATACAGTAGACCTTATCATGTATTTTGCCCACTCACTGCTTTTTGTTTTCTCCCTCTAGTACCTAAGGTAACTATGCAAATCTATGAGAACATCTGCAATTATAGAAGAGCATTTTTGTTTGTTTGTTTGTTTGTTTTTGTGGCACCGGGGATCAAACTCACAACCTTGCAGGTGCCAGGCAGGTACTCAAGCCACTGAGCCAAACTCCCAGCCCTCGTTTGTTGAGGCAGGGTTGCACTATGTAGCTCAGGCCAGCCTTGCGCTTGCATTGTAGCCCAAGCTGGCCTTGAACTCACAACGCTCCTCTTACCTTAGCCTCCTGAGTGCTGGGATTAAAGGTGTGCGCCACCATGCCCGGCTTAGAAGAGCATTTTGTTAGGAAAAATCGGGGTTATCTTATATAAAATTCTCTGCAACATAACAACACAACATAAGTAAAAGGAGGTTTATATCATTTAAAAATCTTTTGGCAGCTGGGCATGGTGGCACATGCCTGTAATCCTAGCACTTGGGAGACTTAAGCAGGAGAATTGCTGTGAGTTTGAGGCCAGCCCGAACTACATAGCAAGTTTAAGATCATCCTGAACCACATAGAGAGACAATGTCTCAAAAAAATATATTTTGGCAAAGTTCTACAGAGAATCCTAGAAAGCTTTTATTTCTTATTACATATGCTGATTTCAAATACATGACTGCTTCTAAGTGACACACAGGAGTTGGACTCACCTTAGGCACGGCTTACTGGGCAAGCCACACTAAAAATGTGTTTTGACAACTGACAGACATGTTTGAATCATTCTTCTGCCATTTGCTGGCTTGTCATCCTTGGGTACAGTGTCTTATTGATCCAATATAATCAAACTCTGAGAACACAGGGTGCTAATATTCATACAAGACCACCTTCAGTTAACTTATGTAAGACTTGGCAATGAAAAACTGGAAATAAGCTAATATTTGAATGGTAGCACACACATGAATGTATTATTTTTTAATTATGAGTCATGTATGGAAGGAGATACCATAACGTTTTTGGTGTTTAGCTATACTAAATATCTTAATCTTGGTCTTTTTGTTGTTGTTTTTAATAGACAAATGGTTTTACTTTCTCTACAGGAAACTAATGACACTTGGTTCTTAGAGTTATTTGGAAAGCCATGAAAAGCATTGTCTGCAGCGATACAGTAGGTGATCCTTGATAGTTGTCTTCAACACAATTTACTCTGCCTCCCATGGTTGTATATTTCCCCTATCCCAGCCCTCAAGACTTGGTCTCTGAAAGCATCCTCCTGAGCAAAGCTGTCCTAGCCTCTCTCTCTCTCTCCCTCCTCTTCAACACCTGCATGAAATTCTTCTGATTCCCTTCATGTATTACCTTCTTTATCTCCCCTGAAACTTTGAAAGGTCCTCAAAATCAGGGACTAGATATCTGTTCCACAGTGCTATCACTCAAAGGTTCTTGAGTTGAAAACACCCAATTTCTATTCACAAACATTGCAGTACATGGCAAAAAGCATGGGACAAAGGAAAGAAAAACCTCCAAGTCTGAATGTTGAACACCAGTACTGTCTTAAACAGTTGCTGTACTGGGCTTCCTCACATTCCCACTTTTCCTTCCACTGCCTCTGGCCATTTTCCTTGCTTGTAGTCATCCTATCTTTTTTACCTCAATAGAGCACAAGTGTTAAATGCTACATTGGCACCTTATTTTTTTCCAGTGATTTAAGTAGACGACTTTAAATAGCTCTTAAGACAATGAGTAGAACCAGGGCTGTGGCAATGGGCAGGAACCTGCACTCACTCACTCTCTGGACTCTCAGATCAGTACAGAAGTAATGAACTTTACCCCAGCAATTCTGATAGCCTGTACTGGGGACTTAACCCTGTTTCCAAGTAGCACAATCTAGCTTTTCTCATTTTTCAAGGAGACCAAAATATTATGCACTATTTAAAGTAAAATTCAGCCTTAAACATTTAATCCAGCGTCTTCATAGTTGTTTAAAATAAAATCAGGTGGAAACGCAATGATAAAAGAGATTTAAAGGGGGAAAAAACTCCATTGCCATAATTTGTCTCCTAAACAATAACAATAGATGAGCTATAGCCTCTTTTATCTGAAATTTCCGCTGTCTTCATTTTCTCCATGACACAGGGTCCAGGACCTACATTATTGCATTAAGTTTGCAAAGCTATCGAGATGCCCTTGAGTAAGATTCATCATCTTGTCCTAAATTCTCTACACGCTCCACTAAAAGCCTAGTGGCAGACTGAAGGGATTGTCAGAAAGCATAAAAGACAAAATAAAAATTTTATGCTCTTTTAGGCAAGTGAAGATTTGCCCTATAGCAATTTCTGATATTAACTCATTAATCCACACAACCTATCCAGAGGATAGATTTGGGGAAGGAACAGCCTTTGTCATCTTATTCACCATCAAAATTTATATCCAAGAGCTGGTCCCTTCCCTCGGCTTAGTCTGAGTCCTCAGAGCCCAGAAGGAGTGGGGACAGGGACAGATGGGATACAGAAGCATCTCTACAATTCCTTTCTTACCTATCATGTGTGGTGGAGGAGGGTGTACTCTTACAGGCTCTGTATTGGGCGTCACTTCCCAGATTAGCATCTTGAAATTCAAAACTAATATGGATCAAAGAGCTCTGTATTTTTATTTTGCGCTACGAACTATGTAACCAAAGGGTCTTGCATGTTTATTTTGCACTACAAACTATGTAACCAAATGGTCCTGCATTTTTACTTTGCACTACAAACTATATAACCAGTCATGCCTGTCCTGTAGGAGGAAAGACATTAGAGCTACAACATTCGAGCCAAAAAATATCTCTGTGGTTTCCACACTAATGCCAATAATTATAGTGGCAAAGTCCTTGTTTTCTATCACCTCACCAGTACTCTAGTTTTTCTATATTTTCTCAAAATTGATTTCGGTTTTGTGCTTAGAATTTCATGTAAAATGTAAGACTACATACCATTTTCCCTTCTTGAATCTATTTATGCTACATTTACTCCATGTTTTCTTGGTTTGAAATCCTGTTTAATTTACTTTGTAGTGTGTTTAATTGTTGCCATAAAATCCCATACCTTCTTCGCATGTGGCATTTCAACAATGTACAATTTCTAATAGTCAGCATGAAATCATAACTTAGAAAAACAGTGCTGAGCTAATTACAGGGACTATCAAAATAAATCCAAATCTTTTCTGGGCCACAGTCCATATCTGAATCATAATAAGTGTGAAAATGTTTACAAATCATTACAAATTTTCCACATAGTTTTGCTCAGTGTTAGGATCAATCATGTTTTTTCAGTCATTTGAGTTGACATGTTGGATCATCTCCAACAAGAAAACCAATTTTAGAAACAGTTTATTAGCGATTATAAAAATTGAAAGACATAAATAAAATACTTCTTAAAGTAGAAAATATAAGGAACATTCTCCATGGAACTATTTGACTTCTCTCATTTAAAAAACAAATTTGCTGACATTATAAAGTCAAAGAATAGAAATGAACTAGCCAGACATTTAAGTTGTTTTGTGTATTCTAATAAATTCACATATTAAGAAAACTCTAATTAGAAATCTGGAAAGTATATAGTAGTAAAGTACTATATTTATGATAAAGAAAATTATTTTAATAGTATTTGTCTATTATCACTTTTATAAGGTTAAAATTGAGCAGCTACCTCTGCATAATTCTAAAACTGATATTTTTGTCATGTAATATGAGGTTAATTATACCTACTATGTGGAAAGCATTGGCATAGCTCATTAATGTGCCACATTTGTTATCCTTTCCCGTATTCTTATTTATGTTAGATTGAACTACTAGAAATATATTTTAGGAAACAATGAATTCAGTTTTTAAAAATCCCTAAAGCTATGCCTTATAACAGACTAGGTATTACATTTTAAAAGTCAAAGAAAAAGGACTTGCGTAGTTTTGCACTCATATAAAAATGGTTTATAAATGCTATATAAATAACCTTCAGAGAGTCTGAAAACCCCTAAAATTGTTTGTGAAATTTTAGTTGACAGAGCCCTTTTTCTGGTGTAAGCATTTGTATCTTTCAGTTGATTATCAAAGAATCTGTTACCCTAAGTCTTTACAGAGTGCCCAAGACACTGCATGCTTCTAGACTTGTCAGTCACTATCATGAGAGTTTTTGATCCACTCAAAGCCTGTGAAGTCCAAAACAAGTCAATTCTTTCTTCTGAAAGGTTTCTGGAATCCTGTGATTTCATTGCCTTGTTCTGCTTTGGTGTCATTTGGTTCTGTGGTTATTTTTTTCTGTGAGTGAGTTGAATATTCTCCATGGGGATGCAAACGACATTCAAGCCAAAATTATTTTTAGCCCACTACACCTAAGATAACTTTCATATCCTCAGATATTCATTGACAATGTTTAGAGGATGTCAGAATGGAGAGCATATTTCTTTGATGAGAACCAAAAAATTTCCAGCTTGGCTAATATCATGTTAAGTGATGTGTGGGGAAATAAGTTTTACAAGATGATAACACTATGATTTGCTAAAAATGGAAATTATATTTTTGGCTAAAATGATTCAAGTCAATTCATTCTAGTCTCATTTCTGCCATGCCTAATGAGATTTTTTTGGAAAGGAATTTCAGCTACATGATAATAATACAAAATAGTGCGAACAATTTGTCTTTGGGTTGAAAACTTCAAAGATCTCCCTTCAAATTCAGGATTAGAAAATGTGCTGTGTGGTATTTAATATTCTTTATGTAGATCTCTTATACTACAGCAGTAATATCTCCCATGAGTCACTGCTTTGGGAAAAAATTGAAAAAATGTAAATAGAAGTAGATGCGTTTCTTTAAATAGCTCCACAATGATGTATTTTTGTTCATAATGATTACTTTAATCATTGCAAAAGCAAAGCTGTGATGTTATAAATACAAAAAATGGAGTTGGGATCACATCTAACATTTGCTTCCAAATTTGGGTACTCCAGCAGTTTTGTGAAGATGTGGACATTATGGTCTACCCATTATGCATCATTATCCACTGTCTTGCTCTCTTAGTGAATGTAAGATTTTTTTAGTGTCCTCCCCTCGCCAATATAGGACCCTCAGTTCAGCAGAAACTGACTCTATCCCCAACACCAGACATGGCTCCTGACTGACCAGTCCATACATCCAGTCTCTGATGTAATGACCAGAGACTAGTGAGGGTCAGCAAAACCCAAGAAGACTTTTGTTGAGAGTTTCTGAAGAAAATAGTTTTCATCCTGTTCTTTGAAAGTTGCAATAGATCTTTTCTCTTTTACTACTTAATGTGAATCAGGAAGCATTCAATTCTTCAAAACTGAACCTTTCTTGGATGAAGCAAATGCTTTGGCAGGCAGAGAAGTCAGAAAATGAAATCTTTACTAACACAATTTATTAATTTCTGGATCAAATTTCACTTGAACTCTAACCTCCCTCTGATTAACCAGTAAGTCCAAAAATTACCTTTAAAGCTATGTTTTTCTGGGCCACTCATATAAATTCACCATAAGTAGATCATGAAGTCTTCAAGTCTATAAATACTTAAAGGAACATAGTTGGACATATTCCAAACTTGGTATCTAAATATTATCACTATCATTTCTAAACAATATTAAATGAAAAGTATTTTTAAAGCTACTAGTGAAGGCCCAGAACTGACTAGTTCTGTTTATTGACTAGTAAAAGCAATATGTATTGAATATCTGCACTCAAAATAATACATAAATATTATTTAATCATAAGGAAACTAAGGCTTAGGTTAAATAGCTTGTCAAATGTCACTAAGGAAGTGGCAGGACTAGGATTTGAATCCGTGCCTGTCAGACAGCAAAGCTCATATTCTGAACCTACTGTGTATTCAAACTTCAGTCAATGAAAAACTAACCCATTCTTAAAATACTGATGAAAAATAGTAAGCATTCCTATGGAAATATATGCCTCACTCACAAGAAAACTAACCAAAGAACTACAGGATACCACAACAAAATGATGAACCCTAGAATCTTAGAGAACTTTCAGAATCCCACGCCCTCATGTATGTGACTGACCAGTTCAAGGGACACATGTGTAGCAAGTTGGATGATTCGGATGCTCCTGGGACCTTAGGTACTTAACTAGAAAGCAGCCTGATGAGCTGAATATTCATTTTTTCACAAATTTTTAATTTTTCAAATTGGCACAGAAAAATTATATGCATCTATATGTAATATGGATAAATGGAAAAATGGAATGGATAAATCAAACTAACATGACATCACATATTTATATGTGGCAAGAACACACAAAATCTACTCTCTTAGACATTTTGAAATACATGATACATTGTTATTAATTATAGTCACCACGTTGTGAAATGTCTCTTACCTGTATTCCTTCTATCTGAACTGAAATCTTATATTCTTCGACCATCCTGAGTCCTCCCTGTTCACCATTCTATTCTCTGCCATACATTCAGCATTTTTAAATTCCATGTTTAAGTGAGATATCACTTATCTAGCATTTGTCTTTTTGCGCCTAATTCATTTCACTTACTACAATGTCTTCCAGATTCACCCCATGTTATTGCAAGTGACAAGATTCGAAATTTTTTTGAGAATACTTATGGCTTCCCATGCTATCAACTCTAGTTTACATTCTCACCTTCAGTGTTCAAAGATTTCCTTTTCTCTGCGTCCTCATCAACGTTTGTTATGTCTTATCTTTTTTATAAAAACTATTCCAGTAGGTGTGAGATGGTATCAGGTTTTTAGTTTGATCAAAACCCTGATGATTAGTGCTGTTAAGCAGTTGAGATAAACAATTGTTAACTTTCCTCCCATCACTAAGAGTCATGAAAGTTACACTTTTAGTCTTCAAATATGAAACTAAAGTCATCTCCTTTGAGTGATAATTAAGTAGATTTTTTTTCTAATTGCATTTAAAGATTCTGAACCATGATTGCCAGTTTCAAACCTCATGTAAATTGGCCTATGTAATAATACTGCCAAGATACATTAGACTATGTTCTCAGAAATGTGGCATATCTTCCTCCATGTATGTAACATTGTTTGGTCTAGCTCTGATTTTTCTGATCAATTACTGGTCGATTCTGTTATATTGCGTTATGTAGATCCTTAAAATACATTGCTTCTAACACTGGGGATTTTTCTGCCAATTGCTTCATGATTTTTGCAATTCCAATAGGGAAGTCACAAAAAGATGATTATTGAATCATATTATTTTAGTCTTAACACACTGTTTTCAAATTGACCCAGCAGCTATAGGTCAAATTCAGATGTTGAAGGAAAGCAACCATGATTGATTGCTGTCAAAGGATCAGATTTGGATAAATGTGTCACAGTGCTCCTCTCAGATGAAAAGCTAATGTCAAATCACTGAATTAGGGCCTGACTTAGTGTTTTCAATCATAATAGTGCTCTATGTTCTTCAGATATCCACTGGGTTAGACACAAACCTGTGAATGTGTTCTGTCTATACCTTGTTCTCCCCAGAGGTTTAGCTCTTACCTCCATCCTCCTACCACAAATTACTAATGAATGATTATGCTACAAAACCTTTTTGGAGGAACACAGGCTTTCACAAGGGGAAAACAATCAGGAACACATATTTTGCGACATTATGCAGAATGACCCAACTCAACAAAATGGCATCTAGATAATAAAACTTTGCCACAGAGCAATAAATAAGCATACTTCATTTGTAGATGACTGGAAGTCACATGAATAATTTCAGGTCTCTTGGGCCCTTTCTAGTGAACAGAAAATGTCTTTTATGAAATGGACCTCTGGCCATCTATAATCTTATGTGTGGCTTCAAGAAGTAAGTTACAAGCGCCGGGCGTGGTGGTGCACGCCTTTAATCCCAGCACTCGGGTGGTTGAGGTAGGCGGAGCGTTGTGAGTTTGAGGCCGGCTTGGGCTACAACGCGGCGCAAGGCCGGCCTGAGCTACATAGTGCGACCCTGCCTCAAAAAACCAGGGCCGGGAGTTTGGCTCAGTGGCTTAAGCGCCTGCCCTGGCAGGCGCGAGGCTGTGAGTTCAATCCCCGGTGCCGCAAAAAAAAAAAAAAAAAAAAAAA
>RJWM01012754.1:0-55529 GCA_004363535.1 Dasyprocta punctata
GTTGATGGTTATGTTGATTATTTCCAATTTGTTTACCATTATAGTCAATAATACAATAAGCATCCTTGCACATAAATTTAGCAAAACTTTTTTTAAATTCAGGAAAATATTCTATACAAACTTATAGCATGTTATATTTACTGTGTGTCACACATTATGCTATATTTTACAAGCGCTGTGGGCTCAGTTCTTTCTAAAATCCTATTAGGTGTCTTTGATCAATAGTCTCTTTTACAGGTGAGAAAACTGACCAGAACAAGCGAAGTAACTTGACCAAATTCACGCAGAAGTATGACGGCCAGGATTTCATGCAGTCTGACCCTAGGGTCTGAACTTTTACTAAGATCATTGCCAGACTTGCCACATCTGCTAACCCACACCCGACCTTCTCCTCCCACGCACTTAAAAGGGAACCATTTTCCATGCCTCACATAGTATGCAGGACCCTCCCAGATGGAATCCAACTGAGATGATGAGGACAAACTCCAGACTCTAGAGTTGTCCTTGGCCTGCCCTGGGTCCAGGGTGCCAACAACATCTAACTGACCTGGTAATGTGCACCAAATGTGTGTCCTCCCTGGATTTCTTTTAAGAACCCCCAATAACACACAGACCTATAAACTGCACTCCAGATGATACTGCAGACTGTTTGCCCTGATGTTTTATCTTGTTGCTTAAGAGTATGTGTCTTTCTTTACTAGATGTATCTTCCTCCCATTTTTGTGCATATTGATATATCTCCAAGTATATCACAAAGTCAACTTGTGAACCATAAGTCTATTAGGGACACACACAAGAGCCTTATAATTCACTTGGGGAAAGAGTTATAAAACCTACAAAAACAAGTTCTTAGTAGTAATGCACGACTTTGTTTTGAAGTTGAGACCATCTGTTCCATCCTCACATATGCAGAAAGATGCAAACAAAATATGGTTGAAGAAATCTCCAAAAGCAGCCTTTAGCGTCTGTAGAGCCAAGGGAAGGCTGTGGACAGGGAATCACCAGCAGCAGCCACAGAGAGGGGGACAGGAGTCAGTACAGAGGCCGGCCCGGCTGTAATGGGATATAGCTGAAGAAGGGAAAAGTGAAGATGAGTATCAGACAAGACTTCCTGGTGGAGAGAGCTGCCAGATAGGAGAGTGGTCTCCCCAGGGACGGGCGGGCAGTTCCTTTACTCAGGACACTGGAAACCAGACAGGGGAAAGCAGTAGCAGCTCCACTGAAGGAAGAAACCTGGCACTTACAGAGGATGAACTGGATAACCCTTGCAGGTCTTTGCTATCTGCAGTTACTTTGATTACAGCAATCTAACCCTGCAGGGCTGTAGGAAAAGTTGTCAAGGGTGGTTTGCTTTAAGTTTTTCAGTGATCTGAGTTCTGATGGAAGGTGCTGCCTGGACATCCTAAGAGACAAAAGCTCTCTATTCATCCACACCACGGATACAATGCAGACAGGGATACATTTCCCCCCTGAGCTTTACCAAATATGTGCCCGGTCCCCAGGCCTTAACATAGAGGAAAGCTGGATCCTTCCACCCCTTGGTTTCATTTTCCTTCATAGCTTCCCAGTAACAAAGGGGGTCTTGGTTGTAAAGATTTGGCCTCAGACTGGATCCTCCCCCCAACAACAACTAAAATGCTACCTTGTAAGACCATGAAGAACTTTCTACATATTCTGTGAGTAGGCATGGAAATGAAGCAAACTACTTTCAAAGGATGATACAAGGCAGCAAGCTTTGATTTCTTATTCTCTTTTCTATGTGGACAGATGTAAAGAAGGATGAGTGGATGGATGGATGGATGGATGGATGGATAGATGATAGAGATAGATAGATGATAGAGATAGACAGACAGACAGAGTTGGATATATTTGTCATTCCTGCATACACTTGGTGTCGCTTCTTCCTCTATCCTTTACCTCCCATCTCCTTTTCATCCTTTCCTCGCAAAGAATATTGTTTGTCCTCCCTTAAGTGTTTTTTCTAACATTCCAAAATAAGACATCGGGTACACAAAATTATAGTACAGATTCTCACCCCCACCCCACCCCCTGCCCGACACTATGCCAAATAATCCAGATCCCTTCAGCACACTCATGCAGTTCTCCTGAATTGCTAGTTTACTTTACTTCAGTTACTTGACTTGACTTTTTGAAAAAGTAACCTACAAGTATTGGCAGAGCTCTGTGTATAAACCAGGCAGTGACAGCCACCAGAGATCCAGCTCTTTGATGTGCTTTGTACAATGAGAACAAATCTGAGTGTTTCGTTTTCTGTGTATCTCATCTCCCCAAACCCAACACCATCGATATGGCCATGTAGTTGCCCATCTCCCTACAATAGGAGGCTTTGATTTTACTATATTCTGGTGCAAAATGTTTAAATCTACTTTTTAAGCCCCCGGTCTCCAGAGGGTGTGAGAGTGAATCACATGCTACATTTTCATTTTACACAGGGCACGTATACCTGACCAGCTACTCCCGCCCCCATCCATGTGGCTGCAAACAGAGGGGCAGGGGATCCACTCAGAAAGTGGAGGGAAGCAGCCAAGTTTGTACTGGGTACCGAGTACTGACTTCAGGTATGGTAAGAATAGAAGTAAAACACCCAGTTTTGTCTGTCCCCCACTTTCTGCAGTGACTGCAAACAAAATTCCCTGCATGTCTTGACAATGGATAGATTAAATTACTAATTTCCTACAGAAGGTTCCTTTTTCACTGCAAAAGACTTGGGTGAAATCAAGGCCTCACCAGTGGCCCCCCTGCCCAAGGGTTCCAGTGGCATCCTAGCTGATGCTTGCCCGTAGAGGTCAAAACTTGCTTTTCCCCTCGGTGTTTAAGTATCAAAAGAACATCTACTCAATGGAGAGAGAACTGAGTTTGTCAGGAAGTAGATGTCACCTCTGATTCCTGCTCCTTCATGACAGACAAAAGCCTGCTATACAGTTACCTCCAATTGGCGTATGGCGTACATGAGACACCACAATGCAGGTGAGTAACGAATCCTGCGAGAGTCTGAGCAACCTGACCCAAGACCCCACTCGCCAGTGGGCAGACAACTTGGAGCCCATAAACACACTGCTTTCCAGGAAGTGCAGAACAATTGGAAAAAATTCGAATCCCAGAAAGATCTAACACAATCACTGCTCAGCACACAGTGATTCTTTTCATGGCTAGTAAGAAGAAAGCCATTCAACCCAAGCGATGGGCAAGGGAAGGCATGGTCAGACATAAGAGATGCACCTCCGTGAATAATTACCTCCTGGTTCCTCTGACTGCCCGACTGTCCCCAGCCGTCCAGCAAGAGACAGTTGTCTTGAACAAACACTTGACGTAAACTTGTAATAGAGCTGAGTCGAGATAACCTGCCCACGGCCCCTGGATTAACTGTATCGCTCCATCTGCAGACTCGTCTGCTTCTGCTCAGTGTTGGTTCATTGACTGCCTTGTGCTTCCGACGCCAAAGGTGAATCATCACCTGGCTAGCACTTCAGTCCTTGAATAGGGGCACACTTTGTCAAGGGTAACATGCAAAGCGAGGCAGAAGTGGCCCTGTGTGTCCAAGTCTAGTCCTCTGGACGAGGCTGGCTAAAGTAGTATTCTGGGTCTTTTACAATGGGATTAGGTTTGGGGCCATAAAGACCTGATGTCTTTCTTTATACTCATGCTTTTTATTTTCATTTTAACTACTTTTTAAGGAGAACTCCCATTTGGTTAGATTCCCTACATGTGGCAGTAAGGCGACATTTATTCTGAATAAGCAAAGCAGCTTGCAAAGATCTGTCTACCATCCTAGAGCACCACTGTGTCCACCACTGAACGCACTGTAACCCCACCCCAAGACAACTCACAACGTCAAGGCCACTTCTAGATATGACGGAGCCAGGCATTTTGAGTGCATGCTGGGCTTGAACTCTGACTAAAAGATCAAGAAAGCTTATTCCTAAACTCACCAAGACTTGCCCCATAACTTAGTTTGAGATCTTTTCCCAGGAAAGCCAAACATTAAAACATTCCCAGCTGACTAGATGCCTACTGTCCTCTCCCAATACTGCCCAATTTCAACTAACCCCTTGCTCCCACCTGTAGCTTTTCTGTATTATTTCACAGAAATAGTTTGTGAAATCTGCATTATTTTACAGAAACAATTCTCAAACCTGATTTCTAGGACACTTGAAGCATCCACACATTCATGGTCTCCCCTATCTTTTAAAGTCACTTAGTGACTTAAAACAACCCTTATATTTTGTGAATTATTCTGCCTGGAGAGAAGTCATCTGTGTGGTTCATCTCCAATCCCTGTGATAACCCCATGGGGCAGCGGGAAATTGAGATTTCTCTTCTAGAAGGTTCTGCAGTCAAATGTCTGGTGCGTTGGTGCTCCTCTCAGCCTCTCTCTTTTTCCATATGATGTCTCATGCACCATGATTTCTCCAGGCAGTTTGACTTTTCATGAATGATGGTCTTGAGATACTTGAACTTCTTACAGGATAGCCTAGAGTTACAAGGAAAATCTTTCCAGAGACTCACACAAAAGTTGCAAGGGTTCTTATGGCTGAGCCTTAGACATCCTGAGTATTACTTACATCATGTTCTGTTAATCAAGTTATGAAAGCCAGTCCAGCTTCAAGATAATGGGAGAAGATTCTACTCGCGACAGAAGAATGACAGACAGGGAGAGTAGGAATTAATGGTGTCCATCTTGGATATAAATCTCCACAGAGAAAAATTCTTCTCTTCCTTCATTAGTGTTATATTCTTCCTATATGTTTCAGCAAGGTATAAAAGTCGTGCTTTTTATGATTTAACTTCCCACAAAATTTTACTTTAAAAAATACTTTCATTTTTTATATCTAGTCACACTTTTCCATAACCCTTACATGTAAATCTAGGAAAGCTTTAACTCATGAGAGTTATAAGCCAAAATCACTATCCTTTACTCAGAAACACCTTCCTGCTACTAATGAAAGATGGCACCAAGCTTGGTTTTTGAACTTACTTCTTCATTAAGATAAGTTCTCTTCAGGGATGCTCCTCAGATTCCTCAATTTCTAGAAGTCTCATCTTGCCAGATCACCAGACATGCCTTAACACTCTGGAGTCCTAATGGCCCAGGCTCCAACTGAGCACACCACCACAGCATCAGCCCTGCACAGAGCCCATCAAGTGCACCCATCCTGTCCCCTCTCTGCCCGGATAGTGATGCCTATCTCGAGTGCCAGATTATGATTTCCACTTACAAATGATAAACCTGAAACTCGGAAAAATTAGCAGTCAGCTTGGGTCCACACAACCAGTTTGTGATGAAATTAAAACTTGAATCCAGGTCTTTTGATGCCAAGTCTAGTATTCTTTCAACCCTGCCAAGGATTGTCAAAGTGAATTTACCCCAGGAATTAAAAGATAAAAAAAATAAAGAGCAGGTTCTTCAGTGAAAAAAATGTAGCAGTATGGAAAACAGGATAACAGGGCAGATGGGCATCAGTCAGAAGTAAGGTGCTATAACATCGCGCCTGCTACGTACAGATTTTGTAGACAGCCAACCTTATTAAATTTTTCAAAAATATTGCTCCATGGGATTTACTGTTCCAAACATATAGAAAATGTGTTCTAGGGTTTCTAAGGCTAGTAAATAGCCTTTAGCTTCGCACGACCCACTCCAACTCCCTGTTAATCCCTTACATCCTGCTTACAGTTAATGGAATGCAAAATTCCCTCTCTCCCTGTCCTTCAGATCTCCCAGCAGGACGTCATTGCTGTGTATCAGTTACTAGGTGTGGGTTTCCTTTTGCACCAGCTTGTCTGCCTTCCCAGGGATGAAATGAAGCCTTCCCCAAGGACAGAGCCCAACATCACAGGCTTCTGTCTGGTCAGAGTCCATGGAAAGCCTGTGGCAGCCTTTGCTTCCAGCAACAACAGGCTGTGTATCCATAACAGAGGCAGCAGGAGGCTGTGATTTGCCTGCTCAACTCAGTCGGCATGACTTCCAAGCCTTGCCCGCCCCCCAGCCACAAGTCTCTGATCCTTGGGGGCCCTACCGCCTGGCATACACTTCTGGGTCAGCAGAAGAGATGGGCCCAGGCACCCTCTCCTTGACTCAAGGAATAAGGATTCCTTTACTCACATACCTGGGTGATGTCCACAAAGAGACCAAGTCATCAAAATATAGCATTTTTTGACTTGAAATGCATGAATAGTGGCCAGACATTTTTACACAATTCCAGAGCAAGAAGCAAACAAGTGCTTTAAATTCTGTGATGATGTAACTTCAAATTATATCATGGGTACATCGCACTCATTAAACTATGCATTTGGAAATTCTAGAGAGAAGCCTGGAGTGAAAATCCCATGCTTGAATTGATTTAACTGTTCCTTTCTAGGGAAAGATGAATAGCAAGAGATGGTATTATAATAAATGTAGCTCCATCTCAGCCAAGGATTTAATGTTAGGCTCATCAAAGCTGGAAGGGAGTAAAAGAAAAACAAATACACAACATTCTTTTATTCAAAACAATCGCACTATGAAATATCAGCTGCATCTAATGCATTTTTATTCAATTCATCTTTACTATTTATCTTTATCTAAAGCTATGTACTCTATATGATTAAATTAATTTACACAATGAAAGCCATAAATTACAAAACACAAAATAAAATAATCAAATAAAGTAGAGGACAATAAAAATCACCTATAATCGCAGTCAACATAACCACTATAAATGTCTTGATATATCCGTCCTTTCCAGTCTTTTCTCTCTGTGTGTGTGTTCAGTTATTTTAGTATATCTGAGATCCCTGCAACTCTACCTTAACAGAACACAAACATCCTTCTATGCTGCTAAATTACATCTACAGCTCACAGGATCACTCCTTTTAATTATAAAATAATTAAAATACAGGTAGTTATCATCCTCATAACCAGTCAAACTTGACTTTGGCAATAACTCAAAGCCTAGATATTATATGCATCATACTGCAGTGTCATGAGAAGTCTCCACATTATCCATACAGTGTTCCTGCCTAAAATATTTAATGTAGGTGTAATCACGAAGACACAAATCAATCCAGAATACAGGGCCTTCTACAGAATGGCTGCCCAGGACTTTTGGAAGGACTCACAGTCATCAAAGAGCAGAGGGAACGATATTCAAAGATTGAAGAGAACTACAGATACATAACTCTTGAGGCCATGAATGAGAGTTCTCTGGGACTTTGACCAGAAAAAAAAGACAGATATATAAAAGTAAATGATGGTAATTTGAGTATTCTGCAAATGACATTTAAGAATTAATGATGACTTCCTAAGGTGGGGTACCAGTGTTATGAAAGAGAATACACTTAGTCTTGAGAGAAGAAAATTAAGAGGTGAAATACCACAATGTTGGTAGCCCAGTTTAGAAGGTTCAAAAGAGAAGCATGAATATGCACACCCACAAACACGTACACACACGCACACGGGGTGGGGGGGATCATTCACTGCAGGATTCTTTCAACTCATCTGTGAGTTCTGACACTTTCAAAGCTATGTATACTATGCATCTGCATACATGTGACATATACATATTACTACTCCACCCTAATAATTAAATACGACTCTACTACATGGTATTCTCATAATCCATGTATTCAACAAATTCCTGGCTTTCAACATTGCATTTACCCAGTTACTAACTAATGTGAAAATATTCCTGCCTTAGTCACTTTCCTTGTCACTAAGACACAGCACTCAACCACACCATGATTTAAAGAAGGACAGGTTTATTCTTTTTCACATTTTCAGAAGTGTTGGTTCCCCATCACCTAGCTCGAGTGCAGAAACTGGTGGGGGCACATCAGAGAAAGAGCAGAAGAGAAGAAGGAGAGGGAGACACAGCCTTCCGCGGAACCGCACCACCCCCAGCCATGGCCACACCCCGGCACCTTGGCTGTGATACCCATGATCTCACCATCTTCCAAACATGTGGCTTTCAAGGGACACCTCGGATCCAAACACAACAATCTCAGTGACAATTCTTGCAGTAATTAGTTAAATAGTCATTATTTAGTTGGGGTCAACTCCTAGAAGCAATTGCTCTATCAAGTTTAGGGGTTATTTTTAAGGTTTTTTGGCTTTGCTACCTGAAACACAATTATTTGGTTCAGCCCTGAATACCTTCTGTGGCCCATAAAGCTCAAGATCGAATAATACTTTTTAAACTAAGAATCACAACCATCAAAGGATAAGACTCCTAATGATGGTAGTCTATTTCAGTAAGTTATTCACTAAAATTAGTGCCCTCATTTCTTGATAGCACTGAGTAAATAATTTTTTTTTCATTCCTATGGACATTCCTATGGACATTTTGAACTCTACCAAAAAACTGTTTTCGTTGTAACCTCAAGTCGCTGTGCAGGAAGATGTCACCTTCCCTGCTCTGTCCATCTGTTCTGATGATGACTGTCTTCACGAGTGGCACCAACACATTGTCCCCTGCAGAGGCAGCACTACCTTGACCCCACCTGAAACCAGACCTACCAAGTAGTGCATGCCAGTCTCGGGGCTTTTTGTGGGGCAACTGCTATGGGAGACACAGAGTTCAAGTTCTACCACAGCTTGGCCACTGTCTGCAAGGGTTACTCTTCCAGTGGCTGCTGCATGACACCCACGTCCTAAATAATACTCAAGAAGCCACCCAGGCCAAAGCATCTCAAAACTCTTCCTGCCAAGTTTGGTCTGATCAATAAGCTGTGCTTACCATTATTTAACACATTCAGTGCAGCAAGTTCTGTCCCCCTCTGCCCCTCTCCCTCACTCTTCCTCTCCCTCTCTCCCTCTCTCCCCCTCTCCCTCACTGCCTCTCTCCTTCTCTCCCCCTCTCCCTCTTTCTTTCCTTCACATACATACTTGAGCATATGGAGAATATTTTCCAGCACTTCACTCTGGCTGAGTGACCAAAAAGGAAAGGAAAGTTAAGAAAAATAGACATGGCTCTTTTATATAGTTTACTTTTTACCACCAGAAGTGAAAGAGTTGACCCAGGAATCCAAGAAAATTCTATTTTTGCTGGATCCACTTCAAATACTAAAAATCAAGAAAGATTCCAATAAGTAGAATACGAGTTACTGTTTATGGAAGCGTTGAGATAAACTCATACCTGCTTCGTACTTCTTACAAATTGCAGGCTCAATATTTTCTGTTCCTGGTCCTGACACAGTACCTAGGACCAGATCACACTGACTAATAACAGAATGCATTAAAAAAATACATAACAAGTTCTATGGAAGCCCTTAATCTCTTTGCAGAAGTAATGATTTTTCTTAGGAGCCCATGGGATGTCAGAGTTTCACTGCATCTTTACAGTGTTCTCAGCTGCTTCGCTGTGAGAACACCCTGGCCTTGGCACTCCCCTTAATTCCTAAGGTCCTACGTGAAACTCCCCAGATACAGAACTAGGGTGGGAGTCACGCTGGGCTGGAGCCATGGATGAAGGAAAGCACAGGAAATACAGATCCAGGTAAGGTTTGCGGGACGCCTGGTGTTTTAGTCATTTTCTCTATGCTGGGACAGCATCCCCAGTACCCATGATTGGAAGGAGGAAAGGTTTATTTTGGCTCATGTTTGAGGCAGGTTTTGTTCAGTCATCTGGCTCTAGAATGGAAATGGCCCTGCAGAAGGGTCTGGAGGAGGAAGCTGCTCACGTCATGGCAGTCAGGAAGCAGTGAGTGGAGGGAGCCAGGGAGGGAAAGATGCTCCTCTAGGTCACAGCCCCCAGGGACCCACCTTTTCCAACAAGGCCATACCTCCTAACAGCACATTTAGCTGAAGCCCCATGTGGTCCAGTCACATTCCAAAAAGCCCCACCTCTGAGATCTGAAGGTCTTGGGGAACATCTAGCTATAAACCATAGCAGATTTCATAGTCGGTCAGAGCCACAGATTCCACATTTATGCTCTGGCTGCCTTAACTCAACTTACAATGCTCCACCTAGTTTAGACTAGGTGGAGAACTCTAGAAACTACAGGAATTATACAACTCATATTACTTTCACATACATTAAGTCAAAAGGGGGTATCTAGTATACTGAGATGGTATTCTGATCTATATTTAAGAAAAGAACTACTAACCCAAGACCTAAGTCATATGAGGCAATGCAAGAGTAAGTGACCTGGGGGGTGAGACACACTCATGCCCTCTTCCTGAATCTTACAGATCGCAGGATCAATATTTTCTGTGACTGGTCCTAATGCAGTACCCAAGTCCAGGAAGCCTGCGTACTTCCAGATATGCAAGCCATCCACATCATAGGACCTTCGTGGATCTTCACCTTCAACTTGGTGGCTCAAGCAACACATAGGCTGGTTTGATTTCTCATGTGAGCTCTGTATGCCATGGTCAACCCTCTTTCAAAACTGCCTGTACCCCCAATTAAAGATGAGATGGTTACCCAACACAAAGAATGAGAGAACTTCAAGGTTGACTTGAGGTGGCTCAAGGAAAAAGTGCCCCAAACACTGAGTATAAATTCACCTCTCAAAAACAATGTCAGAGAACTCCCAAGAGACATCTAAATCCTCCATCTGGAAAGGGGGCCTCTCAGGCAGTACAAAGCCCAAGATACGATCTCCTCCCATTTTACTTTTAGCTGGTGCCTTTTACCTCGGGGACATAGTCCTGTTACTTTTCAACAAAGACTACGGCCCTGTCTCAAAGGTATGGTGTCATGGTTATTTCTGCATCCCTAAGAGTCCAAGTTCCTCTGTTAATTCCAAAATGAGGGCAGTGATCTTCTAGACTTCTCTGCCACAGCTGCTGACTCTGTTGTGACCCAGGCCTGGTTACCCAGATGAAGGTAAAGGCCGAATGTAAAGACAGAATGGGGCCCTCCCTCTGTCTGCTCGGCATGGTAGAAAAGGACAATGGCTGATGCCACATGTCACAGGCTGAGATCTCAAACCATAAGTTTCAATGGTAACAACAAAGAGTTAGTACATTCTTCTTGTTTTTGGGAAAGTTTAGAACTTGGAACTCTTTAAATACACTATGGTATGATGGATCCTCGTGTCTGAGGTGCTTTGGTTAGCACTGGTCTATTTTGCCTGCTGTTCTTACCACACCAAAAGGGAATGGTCCTGCTGAGTCCACTTCTTTGCTGAGTCAGATGGAACCAAGGGACAGTATTTTGAACAGTGCAGTGATGGTTAAAGATGTCTCAGTGCCTGTTTTCCTTCATACTTTGAACAAAGAAATTGTAGTATATCTAGCTTCATTGTGTCTAATCCTCATCCTCTCTCTCTTTCTCTTATGTCTCTCTGTCTCTCTCGGTCTCTGTCTCTCTCTGTCTCTCTCTTTCCCTTGTCTTTTCCTTGCCATTTCTTGGGAGATCAGATTTTTATCAGTTGTATTTGATAACAAAGAAATATAATCATATTGAAGTGAATAAGGTGTTAATTTTTATGTTGTGTACACACTGTGACACCGCTTAGATTAAGGAGAGTACCTTCTACCTCTTTTATGGTTTATTATCTCAGTGTTACAGGATTATATGACATTAAGCCAAGAGGCAAAATACAATTGTTTAAATGGAGTGTAGGAGTCATTGATGAATTGAGCCTCAGATTTCAGCCAGTTGTACTTTTATCTGTGACAGTTATAAACTGAGACTGGCTCTTCAGCATTCAGAATTAACCTACTATAGTGGACAACTGAACGTTCCTGGAAATTCCTCAGACATCTGACTTCTAATTTAGCTAGAAATTGTGTAAAACTTTTCCTTGATTCCTCTCCAAATCTCCTCCATGTAATTCATAAAGTATGTAAAATTAATTATTTTATAGTCCTGACTCTGACATATGTGAAATTATTGAATTTACAAGTTTCACATCTTGAATTCATGCTAATATATTCTAATGTTTCATCAGTATTTTTAAATGCTAAAGACTATATTTTTGATGTTTATTTTTAATTAGAAAGTACAGAAAAATTCTGAGATAATCTTTATCTTCCCAATTACATCTATAATTGTATTAACAATTTTAAGAAAATGTTTTATAAGTATAGAAAAATATTCCTAGAATTCAACCTGGGGTATCTGGGGGCATTCCAATAACTCTCACAAATTCTTAAATTGAAATAATAATTTACAGGTAATGTTGGGTTTTTTGTGTTGGTGTTTGAAGTATTTCTCTAGGAGAAGAACTACAAAAAACAGATTAAGAAAGGTTGAAATAACTCATGGAGGTAATTTTTTAAATCTTTTTTTTTAAATTCTACTAAAAGTAGAATTCAGACTTGTTTAATTCTGCATCTAAGATATAAGTTGCCATAGGGTCTATCAGAGATAGCAACTGGAGAGGAGGTGGGGGCTTGGGGACATGATAAAGGACCCTCCAAAGAACACGTTATGATAATCAGCTAAGTTGTGTACCTGGTCTGTTTCCCAATTTGTAAAATTCTGCTCCAGAAATCTATAATTATTCATTTTACAAACCTTCTTCAGGACCTAATAAATTCAAATTTGCTTTGAAGAGATGGTTTATGTTGCCTCGTTTCATATGGTAGCAAAGTCAAGTACAGTAGTAGGTATTTCCACGTCACCTCGCTTTTGACACAATTCCTTTAGTCCAGGTCCAGGAAGTCTGCATGCTTCCAAACATACAAGCCATCCATGTAACGGGATCCTGGTGGATTTTCACCTGCAACTAGGTGGCACAGACTACACACAGGTTGGTTTTATTTCTCAGACAAGCTAGATAACCGCAGATAAAGTATCTTCCCAAAGAGTTAAAGAAATCGTATTTCAGTGATCCATGCACACCCATGTTTACAGTAGTACAATCATGATGGCTAAATCTTGGAAGCAGCCTATATGCCCATCGGCAGATGAATGGATAAAGAAAATTGGATATTTATACACAATAGAGTACTATTCTGCTACAAAGGACAAATTTGAGTCATTTGAGGAAAAACAGCTGCACCTTGAAACAATACTGTTAAGTGAAATAAATTAAGACAAAACAAGCTTAAATATTTCATCGCTTCACCTATATGAGTATAAATGAAGAACAAGATAAAATACAGGTAATAGGAACAGAGAGACGGATCTTTTGCAAATGGGAAGGGGATCCAGAGACGAAGGGAAGAAATATGCGCATGTACCAAATACCCACCATGAACGTAGTCATTCATTCGGTATCACAAATGTGTACTAATGAAAATTTTAGATAGATGAAACAGGGTCAAGATCTTTTTACTTTTCTTTTCTTTTCTTTTGTTTTCTTTTGTTTTCTTTTCTTGTGTGTGTGTGGGGTGCTGTTTTGAGACACAGTAGTTCCAATGTAGTGACTCATCCAACCTCAGCCTACGTAATAAAAGAAACAGTCAACAGTTCAGGCCTCTGGTGTCCAGCAGAGTAAATCTCCGCCTTGAGCACTCCTTGTGAACATAAAAACACCTGGCCATATCGCTGTGCTCCTGTTTTTGTACGGTCCTGCATCCGTCGTCCACATATTTGGGGAGGTCTGTGATTGTGGCCTGCACAGTGCTAGAGATGAGGCCTGGCACGGTCTCAGCCTGTCCTCTACCCCAGCAAGCGACCCTGGCCACCGATCCACCCCAAGGAATTCACATCCGCCACCCTGAGGCTGCGCTTGGCACCCAGTTGTATTACTGCCTGGGAATACGGTAAGGGAAAATGAGGAGTTTTGAATCATGAGGAAAAGAGAAATAATGGCAATCAGACTTTAGAACTAGGTTTCAAACAAAATTTTTCAAAAGAAAAAGTGAGGTTGCCAACGCTTGCTTTCACAGCACCACTTTGGACTCACCTCTTTGTTGTCAAGGGCATGGTAAGGTCATGAAGTCCATCGTCATCGTGATGATTTCCACATTATGGTCTTAAATGAGACCCAGTGTCCAGTTCCTGGAAGTGTTGGGGAAAGGCAATAACAGGAGATTTGCAAAGGTTTGTGGAGGTACTAAATATTCCTGACAATTACCCAAAAAGTCATGCTTTTTCTATAGTAAAAGATTTCAAAAAAGAAATTCTCTAAAGTTTAAATTTAAACTCAGATTTATCCCCTGGAACTTGACTAGTCCTTTCAGCCCATTTTGACCACATTCTTTTTAGGCCCCTTTCTTCGACCCTAAGTGGGGAAACTGATCAAACACATTCTGCACATTCCATCCAGCCCACAGATGCGGGCTCCCAGCTGCAGTGCTAACCTCACAAAGGCACACTCCAGCTCGGTTTCCAAGAGCAGAGTCGCTGTCCTGAACACACCCGCCTTCCTCAACGCGCCTGACTGAATCAGTGAAGCTGCTCACTTAATATCACTGACACCGTTTTTCTGCCTAGTCAAACGTCATCAGATGAAAAAGGCTCCTCTTTAATATTAGCAGAAGAAATCTCCCCTCTGTCATCCCTCCGCACACCCCAATTTCATCCTCGTATTTAATGCTACTTTACAACAGTTGCTCGATTGCTTCGTCAAGATCTAGACACTGATGAAGGGCCAGAGCACAGACATGTTTTTATAGTTGGAAAAAAAAACTACCTTCTGCAGTCTGTGTAGTAAGTCTGGCAGACAAAAATTCAGAAATGCTGCCAATGAGGCAAATGTTTGCTCTTGGAGAAAGCCCTTCACACGAACGCAGCTGACGTAGAGGAAAGGAAGCCACAAAACAACAGGGCAATAACAGTAAAGTCTGGATTTACACACACCAAAAGGAAAGGAAATTCAGACCTGACTTCTATATCCCGTCTTATAATTCATCACGACAGGATGAAAGATAAGATGCAGATGCTGTTTCCTTTGTTAGACTGGGAAAGGAGTATGAATCTCCAAGTTGGATTCCCACAAATAAATAAAACGGTTTTTTTTTTTTTTTGGTTTTTTTTTTTTCACTCAAGTCATTATCTTCTATTTCAGGCTCTCAAAAATATTTTGCACCAATTAGTCTTCCCATTTCATAGCTGGGAAAAACGAGATCCAAGCCAACAAGGTAATGAATGTAGGCACATGGAAAATCTGAGCTATGAATTGAGTTGAAGTTGTTTATAGTAATCTATAGTAAGAGACATTTTCTTGATAACACACTTTACTCAGAAAAGGGTTAGGTTTTATTTTAAAGCATTCCATCAGTCAAACAGATCTATGGCTAGACTGAATGCTCTAAACATACCCTGAACAGTTTATGTTTAATGTTTTATCTCATTTGTAATAATGTGAAAATTATTTCATGGCACATCTTTCTCCAGTGACTCAATGGATTTTAAAGGTCTAATTACATCTGATTTTTGGAGAATAATTTTCTACTTCTTTTTAGTGAGGCTTTAAAATCATAAAACATTTAATTAAACTTCCAAACACAAGGAAAACACTGAAGTAGCTCAGATACAATTCATGTCTACATAAACAGGATCTTGTACACATATATTTGAGACATCCATTTGTGTTTTTTTTTAATGCTTAAATTTCTACCTTAACAAATTGAGAGGAAACTTCCCCCATCATTTCCAAGGTGCCTTTTCCTATTCAATATGTTGTCACTAGAATCTGAACTTTCTGAACCCACTCACCAAAAATTACAGAAATTATTCTGAAATCAGGACTTTCAGTTTTCCAGTCAAATTTGTAGAGCGTTGTAGCCAGGGTGACTGAATACAGGATAACTGGAGGAGAACGTGAGTATCAGGCAGGGAAGGCACCAAGAGCCCAGCCAAGAAAACTCTTCCAGCCATGACCCGGAGGTGAGAAGGGCCGAGCCTAACGTAAATGGGAGATGAGGTCAAAAGGCAAGAGAAAGAGAAGGCACAGAAAGTCCAGAAGGTCAGGGGGCTGATGCTGTGTGTGGAAGTGGCCAAGCCAGAGAAGAAAGGGAGCAGAAGGTAGAAACGAAGAGAGGACCTGGAAGCACCACTTCCAGTGAAGCTACATGGCCGAATGCGAATGAGCTGAGAGACCTGAATGAGCCTCTCCCACTGGCCAGATAGATACAAGCAAACAACACTGAAAGAAAAGGGACAGCTGGATGAATAAATCACGGCTTGGTCTTTATTTAAAATAAAGAGGAAGGCAATGTAAGCAGAAGGAGAAACACAAAACAGTTTATCACTACCGCACATGCACCAAAGGAATTGTGGAGAGCAGATACAGGAAGAACTAGAAGATCATTGAAAGTGAGAAATACGTGGGTTCGCTTAAAGAATTAACTGCCTAAAAGAATAATGTCTTAGTTACTTTTTGCTTGTTGCCGAGACAAAATACCCGACGCCCAAAATTAGGGAAGGAAAGGTTTACTCTTACAGTTTCTTGGGAGTTTCAGTCCATAAGTTGGCTCCAAGGCAGCATGGGGTGACGGGGTTACAGTTCATGGCGGCTGCAAGCTGCAAGCCACAAGCCGCGCTGGCGAGAGAGAGAGAGAGAAAGAGAGAGAGAGAGGTGGAAGAGGAAGCGAACAAGAGGAAGACCCGCCTTCCCTTACACTGTATGTCGGCTCCACCCCTGGGTGGGCACAGCACTCACATTGCCAGACAACAAACCAATAACAAACCAATAACTCAGCCCCATCAAAAATATATGAGGGCTTGGGGGTACATAGCATATTACCTGATACAAATAATAATGGTAGATTTAGGCCCACACTTCAAAAAACATGGAATGTAGGAAATAGGATAAGATGGAAGGAACTCCCAAGAAAGAGGGTGGAAGAGATCCCAGGATGACATTTATACCAAAACCAAAAAGCAGTTAGTTAAGACTGAAATAAAGTGACTTGAGAGAGGGCCGGGAGTTTGGCTCAGTGCCTTACGCGCCTGTCTGGCAGGCGCGAGGTTGTGAGTTCGATCCCCGGTGCCGGAAAAAAATTTTTAAAAAATGAAATAAAATAAAATAAAGTGACTTGAGAAAGCTTCACACAGAAGACCTCACCACCCAGTCATGGCTGACACTGTACCTCCTTTTCATCCAGAGCTGAGAAGACCTAGGGGAACAAACCCAGACTTCTTCCCTCTGTGCTCAGATTTCCTGGGCCACCTGCTGACATTACTGCTCTCCACCCTGTGCCCTGTGGCCTAGAAAGGCAGAGGACATTCAGTTCACTCCACATGAGTGCCCTGCTTTGACCTATCCCTGGGAGCTGGATATGGGCTGAGAAGGTTGATGGCAGTGGTAAACTTAGAAGCAGAAAATAAAAAGCAATGCACTCCTCTCCCATTTCCTGCTGGATGCTGGTACTTGGCCTCCAACACAGTCTAACTTTCCAGCCCCACTCAGGGGTGCCCAGTGTTCTCCAATACTTGCTCAAGATCTCTCCTGTTGACTTCAAAAGAAGCATAGGTTCATTGGACTTTCTGGTTGTCCATTCAGGTTCTTAAAATGACCACCAGGAGTAGAACAAGGGCAGGTTAATCTCATCACCTGGGCAAAAATCATGAGATCACAAAAGTAAAGGAATATAAAGACACTGGTGAGCTTTGATAAGTTTAAGTCTGGATTATGGTCTCTTAAGAATAAAATATAGTGTAAAACTTAACTACAGACCATGCATGAAGTGTGTGCCTGGCCCTGGTTTACTTCTCAAGAACGGGGATGTTATGGACTGAATGCTACACACACACATACACACACACTGTGTCTAAATCCCAGTGTGATGGCATTTGGAGATGGGGCCATTAGGGATATTAGGTTTCAATGAAGACATGAGAGTAAGCCTTCTGTGAGAGATCAGTGTCCATTTTAGAAGAAGAGGAGACCTAAACTTTCTCCACCAAGTGAGGAGACAGTGTGTAGGCAGCTGTCTCAAGTCAGGAATGGTTCCTCACCAGGAATGAAATCTGCCCACGCTTGCCCTTGGACTTCCCAGCCTCCTGAGCTAGGAGGGGGAGAATGTCTTGTTTACAATTCACTTACCAAAACACAAGCTGACCATGATAAAGGCTACTTAACCATAGAGTAGGAAAAACATGCCTTAAGCTACCCGCCACCCAATAACTACACTGAAGTGGCTACGAAAATGAGCAGAGGTGTTTTAATTACCTGTCACTGGGACACAATACCCAACACCATAACTTAGGAGAGGAGAGGCTTATACCGGCCCACAGCTTCAGCCCATGGTCAGCTGGCTCCAAGTCAGAAACAACATGAGACAGGGGCCTGGCAAAGGAAAGCTGCTCCCCTCCTGGTGACCAGGAAACAAAGAGAGAAGGGCTGGGCTGGGGACAAGAATTCGCCCTTCCAGGTCACAAACTGGATTATTCCATCGATGAGCATAGCACCCCGTGATCTAGTCACCTTCCAAACACATGAGGCTTTGGGGGACATTTCAGCTCTAAAACATAACTACAGGTAACAGTAATTTAAAACACTATGACTTGTTGTGCATTTAATTAAAGTCAGAGACTTCCAAAAACAAAATGAATTTTAAAAAGGGAAGGGATTCATGGCCCTTTCAATCAAAATCAAAATTAATGCTACTTCAAAACTTTGTACTACATTTTCTTAAATTTTACATTTTTCTCCAGTGCAAAAGTCCAGTCCTAAATATGAATTAGTTGGCTCTTGCTAGTCCATATTCTAAATTTGTATCTTTTAAATTCTGTTGGAAACCAACAGGCAACCAAAAGAGAAACCATTAACAGAGACCAATAGGTTGCAATAGTTGAAAAACACTTTCGGTGAAATTTTTTCTTGACATAATATGGTTGAATTGCATGAGCAAGTTAATATAGTTTAGTTTAAGTCTTATCTTTCATTTAATGTTTTGAAAATTCAGATTTTTCTATAGAAACATAGAATTCATTGTTTTCATGAAGTTGCATTTCTTTCCCATGTACTATAGGTTTAAGAATTGTTAGTATTTACTGCCTGGAATTTGCCATCATAGGAAAAGCAGACAAATAATTTTTATCTATCGATTTAAAATGAAAACATATCATTTAGCATAATTTTGGTAACAAGGTACTATATGAGTATCATTCAATAAACAATTCCTGGTTGTTAATGGACCCTAATAAAGATATGTGTTTGGTGTGCATCAGAAGATCTGAATTTTAATTCTACTTCTAGCAACAAATAATTGGTTAAAGCATATAAAGTTTCAGTTCAACAGGAAGATTAAATTTTAGAGATCTATGTCTCAGCATGGTAATTGCTAGAAGAACAGATTTTCAACATTCTCACTGCAGTAGAAAAATAAGTCGGTGGAGTGATGGGCATGTTAACTAACTTTATTTACTCTTTCTGTGAATACATATAACCAAATATCATGTTGTATTCCAGAAACATTTGCAATTATTTTTTGTCAATTAAAAAAATTTTAAGGAGGGCCGGAGTTTGACTCAGTGACTTAAGCACCTGCCTGGCAGGCATGAGGTTATGAGTTTGATCCCCAGTGCCACAAAAAATAAATAAATAAACAAACATTTTTTAAGGAAATAGCCAGCAAGCGAGGAATAGTTTGGCACTTCCTCAACCTGATAAAGGGCATCTATAAAAAACTTAATAAATGTCGTATATTATACTTAATGAAATAGAGCTGAAAACAAGCTTATACACTAGTAAAACACTATTATTTGCTATCCAAAAGGTGGAAATGAAACAGCAGGGTAAGCGGCCTCCCTGAAAGATATCGTCCAGATGCTGGAATATAGCAACATGGGGAAGACAAGAAGGAGGGAGGCGGATCCTCTGGACCCAGGAAGAATCTAAAGTGAGAACTGAAGCCCACAGAAAGAGTAAAAAGAAGTGCCTCTGCCCAGAGCTGGACCCACTCTGTGAAAGGAGTTGCTGGAACCTGGGGATGCATGATCAAAGTCCCACGGCCATGGCAGTGGCAGCAACCCTGGAGGCCTCTGCCCAGAGAGGCAGCATCAGAGGACAGTGGCAGTGGACAGGGGGAGCAGACCTGGAGGACTAAACTGGTGAGTGCAGCAAATCCCAACCTCCCGCTAGGGAGAGTGAGGGACTGGCAGCCATTTTGGGGCCAGAGTCACTCCTAGTTGGGCACAGTCCTGTGGAAATTGCTCCTACCGAGCCCCAGAGGGTCCCAGCAGGTGACTGGCTTGGTCTGGAGACCACGACTCCACATGCACCCTAGGGATGATAGTGGAAGATTTGTGGATAACCAGCCCAGGTTCCCAGGCAGCGGCCCCACCCCCGCGCACTGTGCCACACATCAGGGAGCCGAGGCAGGCTGGGGAAAGGCAGGGGACAGTGCTGTAACAGCACACGCAGTGGTAACCATCAGATATCCACAATCAGCACTGGCTAGAAGAACCAGTCTAATCTTAGAGTAATTGCAAACAAAGTGCATAATACCAAGATCCCTGGTACACACTTGTCCAGAACAATCCAGGAATATGTCAAGACAAAGAAGCAAAAGGCAGTCTCTGGCCTCCAATCCAAGCAGAACAAACCCAGGAGAAACAAATGTAGAAGAGGCTGGGAGTCCCACAACTAAAGTTTCTGAGGTGATGACAACTGAAGTAAAGAAACAACTTCAAGAGGCTATAAAAGAAATTAGAACAGAAATACTAACTCAACTAAAAGAAGAAATGAAAAACATAATAAAAGAATTGCTAGGCATCTCTAAAGGAGACATAGATGAAAAAATGGAGCATAGGAAAATGAGGGAAACCTGGAATGAACAATACAAAAAAAGATTTAAAATACATGAAACAGATTCAAAGAGAATACCAGGAAATCAAAAACTCCAATGAAAGTTGGCAAAATCACCTGAAGGAAACTAAAGATAGACTTTCAAACCTTGAAGACAGGTTTGCAGCTTGTGATCGTGAAAGGAAAGATCTCTTAAAAATAACAAGAAACCTGGAAGTAACAATACAATGGCTGAAAGACAACCCAAAGAAACATAACTTAAGAATAAAAGGTGTGAGTGAAAAAGCAGAGGTCAATACGAACCAAATTAAAAGCCTATTTACAGAAATAATTTCAGAAAATTTTCCAAGCATGGGAACAGGAAGTGACTTTCAGATAAGTGAAGCATATAGAACTCCAGCTAAACATAACCAAAATACACCTACACCCAGACATGTAATAATCAAGATCCCAGAAATTCAACACAAAAACAGAATATTAAAAGCTATTAGAGAAAAAAAAACAGATCATCTACAAAGGAAAACCCATCAGAATCACGACAGACTTCTCAACACAAACCATCAGGTCAAGAAGAGCTTGGAGTGAAGTATTTCAAGCCCTGAAAGAAAACAACTTCCAACCCAGATTGATGTACCCCATAAAATTATCTTTCAAAATCAACGAAGAAACAAGATACTTCCATGACAAAGAACAGCTAAAGGAATTTATGACAACCAAGCCAACCCTACAAAGAATACTGAAGGACATTTTAGAGAGAGATAAAAAAGTCCACAGCTCCAGGAACAGCAGCAGAGGGATATCACCAAGCGGGGCAGACAATTGAATAATCCATCATCAGGATTTGAGTCCAGTATTGTTTTCAATGAGCTGTTTAGTTCGATCTTACTCTATCTTGACCTGCCTAATTTTATTACATATGATGACATAGACAGCTATTGCGGAGATAACAAAATATATTAGGGTAGCCTTTATTGATATTTGATCACCTTGTTTTGAAAATCTGTATTGCTTTCATTGTTCTGTTTTGAATGATTTTTAACCTATTTTGTTTTGTTTGATTGTATTATAACAGATGATATAGGCAACTGCTTAGAAGATAATATGAGGCATTATAGAAATCAATGTTGTATTACTATGTATTGCTTCCATTGTTTTATTTTTTATTGGTTTTATTCTGTACTATTTTATTTGATTATATTAGGCCCAATGGTATGGGCAGTTATTTTGAAGATAACAAGAGGTATTACAAGTGGAAAGGAGGAAAGAAGGAAGGGAAAAGGAAAAAGACATAGATTTATATGTGGGTATACATAAGATGGTCAAAATGACTATACTACTAAATGCATTAACTATTGAGAGAGAACAGTTGATGCTCATATGATTAGATCAATTTTACATGTCTATATCTGTCAATCTGAGCAACCTCTTTGAAGGTAATGATATACAATGTTACAACCACTGTCAAATTCCAATCATCTCATTTTGTAAACCTATAATGTTACAGTATTGGATTTGTTGTTGTTGTTTGTTTGTCTCTTTTGCTTTTTGTTTCTCTTTTCTGTGTTCATTTCCTCTTAAATAAAAAAAAATACAAAAGGTGGAAACAAGCGTCTACCAGGTGATGAAAGGTTAAGCACAATGTGGTATGTCTCTAAAATGAAATATTATTCAGTTATGAGAAAAGGATGAATTACTCAAATATTCTGAGTGACAGAAGTCAACCACAAAAGGCCACAAATCACATGATTCACACTGTATTGAATGTCTGAAACAAATGAAAAATAGAAACAGAAAGCAGATTAGTAGCTGCCTAGAGCTGGTGAAAAGGAAATGGAAAGTGACTGCTAGTGGACACTGAACTTCCTTTTGGGATCAGGAAAATGTTCAGCAATTAGTGATGATGGCTGAAAAATCTTATAATATTCACTAAATTGTACACTTTAAAAGGATGGTTTCATACTGAGTGAATTTCATACTCAGTTTTTAAAAACCTGAAGAAGCATCGAATTGTACAAAATGAGCGATATATCCTGGGATGCTTTCTGTGGCATTGCATACATGAAGTAAGTGTTAGAAAACAGGTACAGGGATAGTGTTAATGAAATAAACAAGTCAAAACATTTTTTCAACAGGTAGAAAAGTCCTTATCCATCCATGAGGAGGTGAGTGACTATTTCCAGAATGAGCATAGACAGAAAATTCAAGTGCCTAGTATTTAAATATACCATATGTGATTTGAATATAAAGAAGTGCAAGGCATCTCATTTTCCAGCTCACACTTTTATATTATGCAAACAAAAGCCATGGGATAGATGTGTTTAAAATCAGACCCTCTAAGTAAAAACTAGCTAATGATAACATTTTCCACTGTGCTAGAAACATTTGAGTCAATTAAGAAATAATTAGTAAATTATTAGTAAAACAGCAGACAACCCAGCTCCTTCCTTCTTTCTCTGCTCTCTGGCTGCTATAAGGTGAGCAGCTTTACTTTGCCAGTCTCTTCCAACATGATGTTGCTGTCATGGAGCCAACAAACCATGGACTGAGCTTCCCAAAGCTATGAGTCAAATTATACCTCTTCTCTATTAAATTGTGGATGCCAGGTGTTTTGTCCCAGTGACAGAAAAGTCACTAACACACCTGGTTAGCATGGTCTTTGGCTTTAGGGAAAAAAAATACATCACCAGAAAAGAGAAAGTTTTAGAAAATCTTTAGACTTGAAATTTCTACTTTTTCATAATGAAATTTCTGATAGTTTTCTATTTTTATTATAGAGAAATTATGCACCATTTCAGGACAATAGTAACTTCCATAAGGAAAGAGAAGGAAAGGATGGATGTTCCTCTGTCTTTCACGTTATATTTTCACAAAGACAAAATGCTAAAGCAAAGTATATTTATTTAATTTTAGTGACTTTTGTATCTGTTATTTTGTTTTCTGAGATTTGTAGTTGTATCTCTGTTCACAAACTCAATTAATTCTTTTCACAATTCTGATCACAAACCAAGTTGGACAATAACTGAATCAAATTCAATGGTTAGGTTCAATGTTGACTTTATGGGGAAATTTGATTCGGTTCTCATCCAGCTCAATTTGCATCCAAAACTGTGGAGAGAATTGAGTCTGTGAACCAAGATATTACTAAGTGCTTCAAATATTTCAAAAATTTAAAACTATTTAAATAGTATTTGATATTAAAAATAGATTTGTCATTTTAATTATATGTTAACATGAGCACATTTTATGCTTTACTTAAAATTTTTTCCTATGTAGTTAATAGCTAAGTACTGCTGTAAGTTGGCAGAAAATTCTTAAAAATACATTTAATCCATGATGAAATAATTGTTCAAGACCCACCAGCACACAATGTGCCCTTGTGTTCACTTGTGATACGAAGATAAATAAGATGCAGTCACTGCCCTCAAAAGCTCTTGTTCTAGTGGGTCATTCTGACAGGTAAATGAATAATCCCTATGTGATTGAATGAGTAGAATGAGAAATGTGTGTGCAGGAGACACAGATTCTGAGAAGGGGGTGTGCAAACGAAAACAACCCCGTGGATTCCTCGATTCACCTTGATGAACCTAACACTGAATAGATTACAGCAAGCTCAGGTGGGAAGGGAAAGAGAAGATTGCTCATTTGATGTAGTACAATGAAAAAATCTGCCTCGAAATTATAATTTTCCTCCTCTACAACGTTTTGAAGTTTTCATTTTATATGGGGTTTTGGGTTGTTGGCTTGGTTTTTGTTTTTATCTTTGTTTTAGCAGTCCTGGCAATTGAACCCAGAGCCAAGCACTCTACCACTGAGCTACATGGACAGCTCTGATGTACTTACATTAAAGGAATGCACTTATCTGACTCTGAGATTTCTGCACACAATTTTGGTTACCATTGAGTTTTTACTGCATAACGGCCATCCTGTATGAATTTCACTAAATCTTCACACTGTCTCTCAGTGACAGTGATATTATCCCCATTTTACAGATGAGAAGACTATAGCTTAAAAATTCTGTTCAAGTTTGCAAATTCGGTTGCAAAGAGCTCTCAGCCATCTGTACATGTTTTGTCAGTGTCAGTGGTGTAAGGGGAAAACTAAAGGTCCATGGAACTCTCTACCAGCACACAGAAATATTTTCATCATGATGCTTGAACTCCCACTCTGTTTCTAAGATTTAGCAAGTCCCCCAAATGACTTGGCTTATCACATTTTAGTAACAGAGTGCCTGTGTGTTTAGTTAACTCCACAAAGTGCGCAAAGGAAAACCAATCTAATAGCATTCATTTTCCATGATCGAACGACTGGATTTGGTTCTGGTCAATTAAAATGGTCTGCCCAGGACTCTCAACAGGATGGTGATTGATGTCAAGAAAGAGCCCAACTTGAGATCCACTAGCTGCTTTATAAGGAAAACTCCTGAGGATCCCATTCCTTAGCGGTATTTGTATGAGAGCGACTCAGTGCCATTGGCAACCAGCAGGACGTTAGGGGGGGAAAGAAGAAAAGGCATGGATTGTTTAATAGAGATGGACTGAGGGAGAGGCACTTATCAGAACCCGCTTTGTTCCCAAGGCTGGAGGATTTGCCATCACCTCACCAGACGACACGGTCACAAGCAGCCTCACACAGATGAGAAACACATGAGCAACCTCTTGAACCCAGGAGGCCAGGATGAGAGCCACCTCTGAGGGGAGAGCAGGAGAACGATTGTCCTGGGCTCTCCCGGGACAATAGAGGCTGACCACGGTGCCTAGTGCCAAGAGACACAGAACCATCGCCATGTAAATGAACCCAAAAGAGGGGCCTCACTGCTGGGCCTTTATTCTTTGAAAGGTTTTTAGTTCAGGTCACAGTGATGCAGTTACCTGATGGACAGCATGTCCCTGGGGATCCTTCCCATCTCACCGAGTGGGAGAAGACTGTGGCTGATTCTCCCGCAGAGAGAGCTTTGGCGGTCACACACTCAACTCCAGTGACCCTCTCTGGGACCCCTGGGTTCCAAGGCTTGGCACCATCCTCAACTCTGAATTACACAGAACACTGTTCTGTTGTCTCAGATGATCATTTCCTTTCTTTGCCATTTGATGAGGACATGGGTCACAACAGTGACAATGACCATCCTAAAAGAGCCCAGGCTAAAGCCACAGTCATCCAGCTCCTTGACTGTTCCCTCTACTGACAACACAGCAACAAGAGGGAACTCCAACTGGGTGTCCTGCTTTTAGGATACTTAGCTTCTCTTTTGCCTCTTTTAATAACACAAAGTAAACAGATGTTTGAATTTGCTAGGGTTTCAGAAAGACCCAAATGGTAGTTAACTTAAACAAAGAGTCCTAGTTATTCATAGAGACCACTATAGACTTCTAAAGTGAATAAAAGCAGTCTGCATTGTGAAAATTCATGAGTATTACAGTGAAGAATTGAACACATTCAGCTTACATTTTCTATTTAAAATTCTAAAACTTACCAGGTGGACAGTGGTCAGAATTTTAGATTCTTAGTTTGTATGGTGAAGCATATTCAACAGTCACAGAGAATATGGGGCCCCCACATTTGGGGTTTCTTATAAAGGCATTGGGGTTTCTTCTGTAATGACTTAGGTTTCCATGTGGTTGTGATATTTCCAGAATGAAGGACTAAGTCAGTCCTGATGAAACTTTGAAAGATGCCACCAAGTCTAAGTGTTTCAAAGCCAACACTTCAACTGCTAAATCATTCCCTCTGTTTTAAAGGAGTGATTATGTGATTGGCAATGGGGGTGGAAAGAAACCCTTCACCAGCAATGCAGATGGGCACCTCATCTCCATGATTACATATGAAAGAGGATGGGATCTGCAGAAGGCCCCCTGATTCATTCAGACACACAAATCATCCCAAGAAGGGGGTTAACTTATTTTCTCTTGAACTCTAGTAGGAAATTTCCCATGCCATAATTGTATTTGTTATAGTGCAATGATCAAAGTCAATAAATTCCTCCATCTATCCCATTCAGGGAAACCATATGGCATTACTAGGGGAATCACATGTAATGCTGGTCTGTCGTATACATGATTAAATAGCCATGGGGGAAGGGAATGCTAGGGCAAGCAACTGCAGTTAAAAGAAACTAAGCGCATGAATTTCAAGATGCACTTGACTGTACTCTACTCCTGCAAACTGTGAAGTGGTGGAACTCTACAGAAAGCATACTGCAGCATGATCACAAAAGGAAAAGAGAATGGATTCCTAAAAAAAAATAAGTGATCTCTCTCAGCAGCTGTGCACACAGAAATCATTTAAATCTTGATCAGAAGCTAGGGATTCTAGGAAGCAAGTACATCCAGTCCGAAGTCCAGAGAGTGTCAGACATTTCTAACATTCAATGCTCTGTGTTGGCACGAGGAAGATGTTGCAATTTCATGATAAACTAGAAGTGGCCTTTTTTCCTACATTTCAGATTGTAATTCCCGAATCAGTGGCAACACAATGAAACAAGTACTGTTAAAGTGAATGAATAAATTTTTGGAAACACGGTTTGATTATATTCATCAAAATTTATGATTTTCAATGGTCCCATAAGTCCAACTCCAGAAATTTATCATACATAAGAACAAGAATGAGATACAAAGATATATGCCCATGAGAGTCTGTTACAGCAGTTTTTATTCTAGAAAACTTGGGTGAAATTTGAAAGTCTAACAGGAGAAACGGGGCAAAGTGAATCCCCGTCAGTAAGAATATGTACCAGTTAAAAGAAGGAAATAAGGTAAATTTACCTATTTTGGTGTCCAATATTATTTGGAGCATTTGTACATTTCACCAATGTTTGCATAAACAAAAATTGTGAGAAATTTATGTAAGAAATTTATTTCATAATATACACCCTGAGCAATGAGTTAAGAGGAAAGGACTTTAACAATTTAGATGATAAAAGTTACCAATTTTAATGAATAATTCAGTGAGTTATGACGTATGTGTGCAGTCATGAGATCACCATCAGAATCGTGATACAGAAGATTCCCATCACCCCTAAGTGCTATTCCAACCCCCTCGCAATCCCAGCCCTGTTTTCTGAGCCCCAGAAATGCTGATGTACTCTGTGTTTTGCTAATTTTGCTTTTTCTTGAACTTCACATAATCAAGAAAATGAGAATTAGAATTTTGAATTAAAAAGTTAGAATTAGAACTTAGAATTTTACATCTGGGTTTTTTCACTTCCTGTATTTTAAAGATTGATCTATGTTGTCGTATGTACCAGTACTACCTTCCTTTTTATTGCTGAGTAGTAAATAATCTCTTGTGTGGATGCACTGACTTGTTCATCCATTCATCCACTTACAGACCTTTAGGTTGACTTCAGTGGTGGACAGTTACACAACCAAACTGTCCGAGTTGCAGCACAACCCTTGCTGAGGACACACATGTTCATTTTTATTGATTTTATACCTAGGAGTGGAACTAATGCTAAAAATGTTACATTTCATTGATTTTCTGTATGTTTTTTCTCTCATTAATTTCTGCTTTAATCTTCGTTATTTCCTTCTTCTGCTTATTTTTTGTTTCTTTTGTCTTCTTTTTCTAATTTCTTAAGGTAGAAATAAAAATTAATGCTTTACTATTTCCATCTAAACACAATTTTCAATGTCATGTTTTGATATGCTGTTTTTCATTTTTATTCAGTTCAAAATAATTTCTAATTTTTCTTTGACCCATTTTTTCCAGTACTTTGTTTAATTTCCAGATATTTTAAGATTTGCCCAAACAGATAACTTTTTATTGTTGGTTTCTAATTTAAAGATGCTGGGATTAAGAATTTACTTTGTATTACTTCAACCTTTTTTTAAATTTTTATTTTTAAACATAGTAAAATCCAACAAAACAAAACAGAACAAAGTTAGTCAAAACAAAGCAGTAAAACTGGTACAGAACTTCAAAACAGGATACTAGGAAAACAATAGCTACTATAGTATATCTTGTTATCTTCACAATAGTTGTCCATTCCCTCAGGTATAGCAAAATCAAACCAAAAACAAAACAGAATAAAACCAGTCAAAACAGAATATTGAATAAAGCAAAACAATTAATCAGAATAAAAAGCAAAGCAGTGAGAACAATATTGGACTTCAAGGACAATATAGAATTTGATTCTTTTTTTTTTTTTTTTTGGTACCAGGGATCAAACTCATGACCTCACACTTACCAGGCAAGCACTTAAGCCACTGAGCTAAATCCCCGGCCCTCAACCATTTAAAAATGTATTTAGATTTAATTTATGGTCCAGAATATTATCAATCTTAGAATTGTCAATATTGTCAAGTATAAATATTCCATGTATACTTGAAAAGAATTTTTATTCTGCTGTTGTTAAATGAATTGTTCCATAAGTATGAGTTTGGTCTATCAAGTGGATACTGTTTAGTCTTCTTTCTCTTACAGGTATCTTTGTCTATTCTATCAACAAAGAGGGCTGCTAGAATCACCAACTATAACTGTTACTTTGTCTAGTTCTTTCATTTCTATTAGATTTCATTTTATCTGTTTTGAAGTTCTTTTATTATATGTATTAACATTTAGGCTCGACTCTTTTTTTTATTTTAAACAGAAGAAAAGTAAAAAATTGAAGTAAAACAATTTCGCAACAAGCCAATAGGAGAGTAACAATAATCAGCACATTGTATATTGTTATATTCACAGCAGTTGTTTAGTGTATAAGATATAGACATGAGGCCCGGCCCAAGCGGCGTAGGCACCGATCAGGATGCAATATGGACTGCCTTCCGGGGTCCTGACCCCAGGACCCTGGAGGAGAACGAGAAGGGCCCCTCGTGGGGCCCCCGCCCGGCCCAAGCGGCACCGGCGTGCAGGCTTGGAATCAGGGACAACCCCCCCCCACCCCACCCCCGGTTAGCAACCTGCTGTTTTGGAGGCCTGGCTAAATTGATAGCAACCAAGGAATGTCAACCAAATTTTGTTTTGTAGATTCAGCCAGGCCTCTGGTCAGCAACCCAAGCATCTCTTTACAGTGGGCAATGTAGCAAGTATGGGGGATTCTCTTTTGTCTTGTCTTTTATTATTAATAAAATATTTAAAAAAATAAGAGAAAAAAAAAGATATAGACATGAAACATTTTCCAGAAAATTATTAGCACATGACTTTCACCTCAATGAATCAAGAGAAACCAGCTATATGACTATCATTTTTTGTTATGATTTCTCTATTATTTTCAAATAAACATTTTGCATTAAAAATGAAATCTGAAGATGACCCTGTGAAAACTACTTTTCACTCAAAAGTCTTTTTCTTTAACTATCTTAGCTAATTTTTTATAAACATAGATTTTCTTTCAGTTCATCATATAAGTGCAACAATATGATGGTTACATATGTTTGACTTACTTAGTTCACTGAGAAGTATATTTTCAATGCTCATCCATTTAAGAGTGAAAAATGACTAGTTTATCATTCTTTATAGCTGAGTAATATTCCATTATATAGAAATACCACATCTTTTTTGCCCATTCTTCAGTTGATGGACATTTAGGTTATTTCCAAGATCTAGCTATTATGAACTGTGCAGCTATAAACATAGGTGCACATATATCACTGTGGTAGAATGTTTTTAATTCTTTTGGGAAGATGCCCAGAAAGGGAATAGCTAGGTCAAGTGGGACCTCCAATCCTAGGTTTTTGAGGAATCTTCATACTGACTTTCACAGTGGTTGCACCAGCCTGCATTCCCACCAACAGTGGAGAATGGTTTCTTTTTGTCCACAGCCCCTCCAGCATTTGTTATTGGTTGACTTCTTAATAATAGCCATTCTTTCTGGGGTGAGGTAGAATCTCAGTGTTACTTTCATTTGCATCTCTCAAATGACCAGTTCTGGTAAACATTTTTTCACATATTTATTTGCTGTTTGTACTTCTTCATTTGAGAAGTGTGTGTTCATCTCAGATGCCCATTTTTGGATTGGGTCTTTAAATCTTGGAGGACTGATTTTTTAAAGTTCTTTATACATTCTCAATAGCAATCCTCTACCTGAGAGACAGCTGGTGCATTGGTTTGTCCTGTGTCCCCCCAAGGCCTCATGTAATTTGGATGGGGCTGAGTCTGGTGTTTGTGATTAGTTTGTTGTCTAGAGCTGGGATTGGCAATATGAGTGTTGCACCCACCCAGGGGTGCGGCCAACATACAGTGTAAGGGCAAAATGAATGTATGTCTTCTCTTTCTTGCTCTCTCTCTCTCTCTCTCTCTCTCTCTCTCTCTCTCTCACTGGGTTCATGTGCCTTGCTATTTGGTGGCTGCCAGGAATGGCTGCCCTGCCACACCATGCTGCCTTTGAACCAACTGAGTGTGGACCAAAACCCCCATGAGCTGTAAGAAATAAACCTTTCCTTCCCTAATTTTTGGTGTCAGGTATTTTGTCTCAGCAACGAGTGAAAAGTAACTAAGACAGAAATTGGTACCAGTGGAGTGGGGTCATCATTGCTATGACTATAGCTGACCATGTGGTTCAAGAGGCTCTGGAAATGGCTTGTGGGAAAGTTTGGAAAGTTTCAGAGAAGTCACCTGAAAGAGTGGTGCTGGGACAGCTTAGGCTGTTCTGTATGGGAGATCCTGGTCAGAGTTCAGAAGACCAGAAGTTTGTTAAAAAGCCTGCCAGGAAAGACCAGGCTCGGAGGGTTTCTGCTGGGAAGGACTGCATTGGTTGTTGGACTCCACATGATGTGTGTTATGGCTTGACAGAAAGTTTGTCTGCATTCTGCCCATGCCCAGAGACCTTGCCTGAGACTGGGATTAAGGGAAGAGGACTGATTATTCTTGCAAAAGAAATTTCAAGTCAGCTGAATATTGGAATGGTGGCCTGGCTATTGTTGGGAGATTTATGTTTGGAATCAAGAGCAAAGAGCCCAGCATGGTGATTTAAAATGTGAGTTTGGCCAGAAAGTTGTGAACTGTAAAGATAGAGCTGAGACCTCAATTGCTGAGAAGGAACAGAGAAATAAAAAAAGATGGCCTGGGGGCAACCCAGGAAGCAGGAGGCCTCCACCCTTTGCAGCCTCAGGCCTTCAAAAGTGAAAGAGTCTGCTTGGAGGAAAAAGCCGCAGAGCGCCCTGTTCCAAAGTGGGGACAGAGGCCACAGGAGGTTTCAAAATGGTGGTGGCATAGAGAATCTGTTCCTCACAATCAGGTTCAGAGAGCTCAGTGATCAGGCACTTGACCCCTACAGCTGAGAGAGGAAAGCCTAGCTACTGCTCCAGCTGGCAGTGGACCTTGGCAGTATCCACATGGTGCTGGTTTTAAGTGCAAGGAAAATGTGCAACTTCTGCCCCACCTTCAGAGGACAATACATAAAGATGCAAGGGTGAAGCCAAGGATAAAATGGGAAACCCGGAAGTTTGGAAAAGCCAGGAATGTGGATCACCCAAAGGAAGCTGCAAGAACCAAACAGAATATGTTTATGAGAGAAGTTATGGAGGTTAAAACCCCTGGAAATGTCATGGGGGTGGAGTCACTTAATCCTTCTTTGTTGTTGTTGTTGTTTGTTTTTTGTTTTTTGTGGCACCAGGGATTGAACTCACAACTTCACACCTGCCAGGCAGGTGCTTAAGCCGCTGAGCCAAACTCCCGGCCCTACTCAATCCTTTTGGAGTTGCAACCAGATTGCTTCATATGCTGTGTGGAGAACTCCAGGACTTAATGTTTGCCCTGCTGGATTTTGGACTTGCTTTTGTTCTAATGCTTTGTATTCCCCTGTTTGTAACTTTTGAAATGGTAATGTTTATCTTGTGCCTTTGCATTTTGGAAGTGTTTAACTTGTTTTCATTTGTACAGGGGGTTACAAATAAAAGTTTGCCATAGATCTCGGAGGAGATTTGGGACTTGGACTTTTCAGCAATGCTGAAACTGCTAGGACTGTGGCAACTCTTGGAAATGGACTAAATGTCTTTTGTATAAAGGATATACATGAGTTCTTGGGGGCCAGAGGTGGAATGTTTTGGTTTTTCCTGTGTCCCCCCAAGGCCTCATGTAATTCGGATGGGACTGAGTCTGGTGTTTGTGATTGGTTTGTTGTCTAGAGCTGGGATTGGCAATGTGAGTGTTGCACCCATACAGGGGTGGAGCCAACATACAGTGTAAGGGCAAAATGAATGTGTGTCTTCTCTTTCATGCTCTCTCTCTCTCTCTCTCACCAGGTTCACATGCCTTGTTATGGTGGCCACCATGAATGGCTGCCCCTCCACACCATGCTGCCTTGGAGCCAACTGAGTATGGATTGAAACCCCCATGAGCTGTAAGAAATAAATTTTTCCTTCCCTAATTTTGGGTGTCAGGTATTTTGTCTCAGCAATGAGTGAAAAGTAACTGAGACAGCTGGCAAACATTTTCTGCCACATGGGTAGTCAACTCTTAACAAATTCCCATTTTATCATTCTGTTTCTTTATTCTGAAATATACTTTGATATTACTAAAAAAACTCCAATTTTCTTCTGGTGGCATTTCCATAGACTATTTTTTGAATCCTTTTATCTTATGTTGCTATAAAGTGCGTACCTTATAGAGAGTATGTCTTACTTTTTTTTTTTTTGATCCAATAACACAGTCTTTGGCTTTTAATCAGAATATTTAAACCAGCACTGTACACTATGGCAGTTTCTAGCCACATGCAGATACAGAGCACTTAAAATAATTATGAAATATATGCAAGATTTTAAAGACTTAGTGCTGCATCCAGCATGGCTCTTGAACTTTCCCACAGGGCAGATAGTGGAGGATGAAGAGATAAAGACAAGAGTCAGAACACAGCACTGGGGTCAGGCAGAGCCTCCTCTCCTGGTGGGAGAGAAAGCACGGCTCAATGACTGCAGCATGTTTATTTATACACTCAGGAGACTGCTGTCAGGTGAAACCTGTCTGCCTAGCAACTTGATTGCTTAGCTGGCCTTGGGAGCCTGGAGTTCTCAGAGCTGGAACAGCTTGCTCCCATGGCCTTGGGTGCTCCATATCCCTGGGCCGGCCTTGCTTTAGTCCCACACATGGGATCTATCCCCAACTTCCACCCCTCCCCACAACTTAGTCTTAGGTGAAAAACAGAAAATACTATGTTTCTGAGTTTTATATTAATTGTGTATGAAAATGGAAATATTTAGATGTTTTAAATTGATTAAAATAAATTATTAAATTTAACTTCATATTACTCCATGTAGTGACTAGAGAAAAGGAAACTGTAATTGTGGCTCATAGTATATGTCTATTCAAAAGACCTAGTTTAAATTACTTACATTTAGTATTATTGTCAATATAGTTAGGTTTAAATCTACTACATTGATACCTATTTTCTTTTTGTCCTACCTGAAATTTTTGCCTTTTCTCTTTTTGGACTCACTGAAGATTATTTTATGTTGTTTTACCTCTGGGATTGGTCTCTTAACTGTGTAATTTTTTTAGTGGTTGTACTAAGATTTACAATATGTATGTTTAATTTATGAAAATCTACTTCGAAATAATAGGAATCATTTAATGCACATTGTTAGAACCTTACAACCATACAACCTACTTACTCCATTTTGTGTTGTACTTTTGTTATCATATCTTTTACTTTACATGTTGTAAGTCCCACAATAAATTATTATTTTTGCTTCAAACATTGCATTATCTTTTCAATGTTCATATTTTTTTATTCAACATCATTCTACCTCTATAAATCTATCCTGAAGATTTAACCAAACATGCCTTCAAAAGCTGTTCAGTGAAGTACTATTTATTCAAGTGAAAATATGGCAACAACCTAAATAATATATAGTAGAGGAATTGTTTAGTTATTGTGCTTACTCATAGTAGAACATTTGACCCCTCTTAAAGTATACATTTCATAGACATTTAGGCTCAGAAAATGCTCATAATCTAAAGATAAGTGAATATAAGCAAAATTGTGGTGATTCCTTATAGTGTCCTTGAAACTGTTTATCTTTGAAAGAGAAAGAAGGGGAGAAGAGATAGAACGATACTTGAATAATAGCAGATTAGTTAATTTCTAATTTTTTCTACCAATACATGTGCTTACAATTATTTCTAATTTGATATGTAATATTGGCTTCAGGAGATATTTTTTCATTTGAAGGTACAAATTACATAATGTCTAAAAATATTACTGATTTTTAATTTCATTAAGACCTTTCTTTCATGTAAGATTTATTTTCTACATCATTGCATTGGCAATTTTTCTGAGTTGTTATAAATTCCATGGATATTTGTCTATTTATCCCTCAAACCATAAAGAAGTTCATTATTCTTCCAAGAGATTTAAGTAAAATAAAAGGAGTCATTTTCCCCATAAAAATACCATTTTCCAGAGATCTTCATTCCTTGGTATATCTGTATTTCTGTTATCACTCTTCTTCTGCCTAAAAGATATCCCTTAATAATTCCTGTAATGTAGATCTGCTGTTATTGAATATGTCTAGTTTTTGTATGTCTGACTTTATTATCTTCATTTTTAAAAAGACCTCCTCACTATTTCACAGTGTTCTGAATTTTGTATCTTTCAACTCTAGGAGATACAGTTTAGTAATTTTATGTTTTCCATCTCTTCATTGTATTCATGTTGTCCTTAATCTTTTTAACAGAGAGTATGTTTATAATAACTGTTTGACCATTTTTATTTGCTAAGTCTAACATCTGAGTTATTTCACAGTTTAGGATTTTTGTTGTTTTCTTTTGTCTTTTTTTAGCAATTGATTTTTCTCATTATGATTCTCATTTTCCTGTTTCTTTTCATGTTTGATAACCTTATGTTTGTTAACAAGCCCAGCAAATATATTTCCAGTTGCTGGATTTTGTTATATTATTTTAAAATTATGATGCTTTTTCTGGGACAATTTAGCTACTATGAATCGATTTGGTTCTATCAGTGTTAGCTTTTATGATGTGTTATCATAAATCCAGACTGCCTTTAGTTTATAACTAATTTGACCCTTTAATAGGACTTTGGTTAATTACTCATGTGTCAGGGAAGTCTTTTCACTCTGGCTAATGGAAACATAAACTATTCCCAGCCTGTCTAAACTCCAAGGATTAATTATTCTTCCCAACTCTTACAGTGGTTCTTTTCTCACCCTGAAACAGGTTTCACATGTTCATGCTCATAGAAGTATTCAGTCACTTAAGGGAAACCCCAGCTGTAAACCCCTGTGATTCTCATGTTCTCTGTATTGCCTTCCTTTCTGATACTTTGCTCTGGAAATGTCAGCCGTGCTGACACCATGGAACTACAGACTCTTCCTTCTTAACAGGGCAAATCATCCAGTCTCTGTTGGATTCCTCTCCTTAGATTTTAGCCTGGAGACACCCAAGCTGTAAACCAGAAATCACAGGACTACTTTCATTGTTCTGTTTCTCTCAGCAATCATTCTTCTGAGCTTCTTGTCAGCCACTAAACTATTATTTGGATTTAAATGTCTCCCACAATTCAGGAGCAAAAGGCTTATTTGCCAGCTGATGGGCTTTCTGAGAAGTGATTGGATCATGAGGGCCCCCATCAAGTGCCTTCATCTGCTGATGAGGTCATAACTTGATGACATTATTGGGAGGTGATTGCAACAGGAAGTGAGGCCTAGGTGAACAGAGTGGACGTGAGGGTATGAACCTGGAGGCCATATCTGGTCCCCAGCCCCTTTTTCTGGTTGTGTCACTTTCTCTCTGCCTCCTCATTGCCGTGAGATAAACAGCGTTCCTCCACCACGCCCTTCCACCGTGATGTTTCTGACTTCACCACTGGCCTGAAAGCAATGGAGCCAGCTGACCATGGACTAAAACCTCTGAAATTAGGAGCCAAAATAAATTTTTCTTCCTTTACATTGCTCATCACAAATCATTTTGTCACAGCAAGGAAAAGCTGGCCAACACAGATCTGTTTAAAAACTTGCTTCATATGCTTTATTTCTCTGGGGTTTTTTTTTTCCTCTCAGTACTGGGGATCAAACTCATGACCTTGCACATGCCGTGCAGGCACTTGCACCACTGAGCTAAATCTCAGGCCCTTATTTTTCTGGTCTTTACAGTTGTCAAAGGTAGAATGTCTATCCAGTCCTTGATAATCTAAAGTGGTCCGTGTAAAGATTTGTAATTAGTTAATAATAGACATAAGATAACAAAACACCAAAAGTGTCTGCTTCTTTCTGTTTCCTAGTAGGCTTAACCAATAGAGTGCCTTGGCAGGATATTTCGGAGAAAGAATAGGTAGTGAAGCATCCTCGCATGATGTGTTATGTGTTAGCTTTTGCAGCCAAAGCTTCTATGATCACTGGGTCCATCTAGTTACAGCCAGAGCTCCTACGAGCAGTCCCTCTCCTGTGGCTGCCACACTGGCCAGGTCCTGGTGACACTTCTCCCTCTCCTCTGTCCTTCAGACCTGGGGATGAAATTAGGTTGGCTTTCCATTCCTGTTGTTGCCTGGATGTATCACAACCCTTTGTTTTTTGTTTTTGTGTCATCCTACCTACACCTCTGTAAAGAGTGGCTTCATTAATACCTCTTTGGTAAATCCTTCAATGGGTGGTTCTTTTTCTATAGGGAACCCCACAACCTCATAAGCCACGCTATTAACGTTTCACTCATGAAGTCACAACCCAAACATCCCAGTTCTCACCTCAACTTCCTGTTCCTTCAGTTCTCTGCTTCCACAACTCCTCATCTCCCTGTTCTTTCTTGATTCCTTTACCCAGCCCCTTCTTCTCCTGCTTTCCCCAGTCTTCTACCACTTTTCAGCTTTTTTTTCTTCTATGTCCAGCCTAGATTCAATTAGTCACCGTATCACCTACTTTGATGTCTACCCTTTTCAACATTTTCCTCCATTTCTATTCCTGACTTCTCAGCCTGGCGATGGAGATTTTGAAATATGCTGTGCCTTTCTTTATCTTTATCATGAAGAGTTGGATGACATCATGGTGTGACAGCCATTGTCCCACAGGGGCACTCTGAGGATGAGAAGAGGAAGCTATTAATTATTACACCAGGACAACAGGAAGGAAGGAAGTGGACACGAGGATCCCTGGCTTTCAAGTGTCTTCCAGCTCTGGAAAGCTGTGATGCTACGTCAACTCAAGAGAGTGAATTTGTCATGATCTTGAGGCTTACAATATGCCCTGCTTAGTGATAACAACAAAATATTTGAGAAAACAAAGAATAAAAAATTAAATATACAGCGATCACGGGCGTGAGGTGTGAGGACACTGTGAACAAGGTTTGTTTCCAGGTTCATCTGACAGCTGCCTTCAAGGAAGGCCCTGTCTCTCACACGCCAGTTAGAAGGGCTTCACAGCACAGTCTCGGCTGGGGTGGGTGGGAAGCCTGGCGCCCTCCTGCCTTCTTGCCCCTTCACTTCCATTCCTGGTTTTCAGTTTCAAGCCACACAGAAGTGGATGCTCTGCCTGTGTGCTGCCTCCCATCCCACAACAAAAAGCCTTCTCCGACTAAGTCAGCCCGGTCCCCATGGCAGCCGGGGGTCATAAACCCTGGGCTGTGGGTCTTGGCACAGTTCCATGCATTATCTGCATTCTGGCACAAATCAGTCCCTTTATCTAATTAGTAGCCTTACAAATAGCCACCTGCCCCATAGCTTAACCATTAAAGATGCAGTATGGGCTGAATAGCTCGAGACAAGGGGTGAGGACACAGAAAACTGAAAACTGATCTTGGGGAGGCCCTGTCTCTCCTGGCTATAGACACCTGCAAGCCCTGGCCCACCCACAGCGCCGAAGTTCAAAGGGAGGCTGAGAACAAATGGCTTCTGTCTTCTTTTCACGACTCACCTTGGGTATCTCCTGAGCCCCTGGCCTCTTGGAAGCTGGGCCTGCTGACCTCTGCTGGAAGGACCTCCTGGGCTGTTCCCTGCCTCCAAGCTTCCTATTTGCAGGCCAGGAGGGGAGAGAGCCCTATCTCTCTCTCTAGAAACTGCTCCCTGCCTTGGCTTGCTGCAGGCTACACCCCGACCTGGACACTTTAGAAACAGCCCCTGATTCACCACAAGGGCCAATTTTTACTTAGTTAAATGCAAAACCTTGCCCTTGTTACTGGGGCCAGACTCCAGATCCATATGATCCAGATTCCCTGATGTGCATCTCTTTTTCTTCCAGTTCCAGTGAAGAATCCTAGAAACAAAAAACAGGTACAACCTTCACCATGGAGAAACAAAGCTCTTTCTACTTTCCTTTTATAGGTGATGAAGAATCTAAATGTTCAAAAAATAGAAACCAATGTATTCTGAAGATGCAGAGCTCCTGCCTTATGTATCCTGACACAGGCTGGGAAATAAGAGAAGAACTGAGCTTCGATGTCACAGTTAACGAATGTTGTGGGGTCACCTTGGAGAGTTTCCATTACAAGAGCAAAAGTGGATCCTAGCACAGTATAGCCACCAACAACTTCTGCAATTGAAATATACAGAAATTTACTCCCATTTCATGCTTTACCCTGGGGACTATTTGCTCCATATGTGTAGAGTAAGCTCATATCTCACTATAATTTTATTGTCATGTAATAATCTTAGTTTTCTTGTTTTTTATTGTACTGGCTTATGAGGATATATCCAGTATAAATCAGTTAAGCTAGGGTGCGATTATGGTTACTATGCTGACAATTCATCAAGTGTGAAAACTGTGGGGGAAAATATCTCAGGGGTAGAAAGTCCTTACTATGCCTTTTCTTCTATGCTTCTGGTAGCACGAGTTATACTACCTTTGCTTTACTATCGGATTAGTCACTCCAGTTTGTGGTGGTACTGAGCCACAGGTCTTCTCCCAGTTCTTTAGCCAGGCTCTTCCAGAGGCTAGCAGATCTAAGGGATACAGCTTCTTGATATTCAGATCGAGGCTCTTTTCTTGACATGCCCATTGTTCTTACTTGTTAACTTATATTTGTTAAATAAAATACCTCCAGGATTTCTGGAAAGAAGTCAGTGTTTTTGTATCTGTGCAAGCAAAAAATGAGCCACGCCAGCATTCTCTCCCACCTACGGGGCTCCCCAGGGCAAGCCAGGAGCAACCAGATTAAATAGTTGTGCTCGGAACCAAATCCTAAAGATCCAATGTTTAGGCCTCTTTTGAGAAGGAAGGAACTACAAACTCAAAAACAAGAGTATCTTTCTGAAAAGTTCTACTTTTCTTCAACTTTTTGTTTGTTTGTTTGTTGGTACCAGGCTTCGAACTCACAACCACGCACCTGCTACGCAGGCACTTAGGCCACTGAGCTAAATCCCTGGCCCTATTTTTTGAGACAGGGTCTCACTATGTAGTTCAGGCTGGCCTTGAACTCACTTTGTAGTCCAGGCTGGTCGCAAACTCACAACGATCCTCCTGCCTCAGCCTCCTCAGTGAGTGGTGATGCCACTACACCCAGCTCTTCAACCTTCTTAAGGAAGTGTCATCACCACCATGTTCAACATAGATTGAAATATTCCTCTGTGAATTTGTCTATTTGTTCAATTCTAGTAATACTTACCTGTCATTAAATTTAATCTCATGAAACAAAAGTCTTCAATACCTAAAGAGGTGCTTTGTTTCTGGCAAGTAATTAATTACCCTGTTCAGTGCTTCTGCTATTGGCTGGTCCCTTTAGCAATGGCTCACCAATCAGAAGTATTTCAAGTCTTTCTTGCCTCACAGAACTGGATGAGACAAGTCAAAAACGCTGCCAAAAAGTTTATTTGAAAAGTGTGGGGTGAATGGGTATAGGAGAAACCAGTTTTGCAGAGTGAACTTGGGCAGAACAAGAGAAAAAGAAGATAAAAGCAAAAATAAAACCGTGCACTGCATCTGGGAAACACAGCAAGGGCTACTGCGGGAATTCACCCTGGTGAGCCATCCAGCTCTTGGGGGAGCTCTACACACGGGGCCCTGGCCTTGCCTGGGGATCTTGAAATCGACAGGTCCCTCTCATCTCCCCAGCCAGCTTTGCCACGCTTTAACTCCTACATCGCTTCTCTCCAGACTTCAAGACCCAAGAGGAGAGGGAGCATTCAGACTCATTGCCGCTCTATCCTCATGCGTGGATAGGTGTATAAAAGGGATAGAGTGTCCAGCAATCTCTTCATTGCTTAGGAACCATGAATAACAGTTAAAATTCTATGGCTTTGACAATTAAAAATTAGTATTGATACTCCCAGCGACCCCTTAGTAATCTCTGCTATACTGTGGTCAGTCAGTGCATGATAACAGTGTTTGGTCATCACACAGGAATGGACAGGACATGCCTGCTGAATCTGTGACTCTCAATAATGAAGAAAATGAAAATTTCACCAATATCTGCTTTGAAACTTGTTGAGTGACACAGAGGAAACTGCATAAATCCAAAACACCTGACTCAGAAACACCTGAAAAAAATCTGTGATTCCTCACATAGTAGTCTCTGGGGAGTAGCTTTGCACTTAATGGTAACATTCTCGACTTGCCCAGTTTATCATTATGATTAATAAAGGGAATGTTTCCTCCTCCACACTATCTTGTCCACCTCTGCAAATTCCACACTGGATACAGTACAGTGGGCAAGAATGCAAAGAAGGCCTGTGGTCTGGAACTGGTCCAAGCTAAACTATCACCAAAGAGCACCATGACCCAGAGCTGGAATAAAGACATGGGTTCTGTGAGTCACCGGCTGTCTCTGAAGTCACCGGTTCTGTGAGTCGCTTTAGGAAGAAGGTAGACACCAGGGATCACTCACACAATTAAACCGTGTCCATTCTGAGCCCATAGGAAACTTTCTGATGAGCAGAAAACTGCCATTACTTCCCCATGTGCATCCAGGGTTGAATGTGAATCCCCTTATAATTTGTCTGTAAGAGCATTAGCTGGACCTACAGGCCTAAGTCTGCACTGAGACCTTCAAGCAGGGCCAGGAAACAGAAATCTGCGATCTGGGGTTGCAAGATGGTGACACCCTGAGGCTGAAAACCCGGCCCCACTTCTCCCTGAAGCCTTGCCTTACAGAGACAGCACCAACTGTGGTGTGAGGTCCCTGGCAGCCACGAGGAGAGAGGAACAAGGTGAATGGAGAGGAAGACAGCTTTCAGCACAAGATGCTCAGCCCTCGTTGGGGTGTGACTACTGAGGAAACAGAAAGTGGCATTAGTTTACTCTGATCTGTTCCCAGGGGCTTTGCTTCATCCACGAGAAAACTGTGTGCAAGCAGGAACCACCTACTCTTACATGTTTGGTAAGCTTTAAAAATAAACTCTCTGATACTGAATTGATGCATTGATATACCCTCTGGTAGCATGAAACTTAGTATAGCTTGATTGAGCCATAAAATAAAGAGTGGACAGAGAGCACACAGTTGAACGCCCTTCATCACTAGGGTTCTAGTATCTATTTAGCCCTGTGAATATGAATGGAAGAAGTTGCTCCTGAGTCAAATTCTCCCTCGTCTGTATAAGGGAGAGGAGGTCAAGTTGCTGAGATTACTTCTGCCTTCGGAGTGATGATTCCCCGTCCCTAGGAGTGGATTCCTATGAACGGTGTATGTAAGTCAAGAAGGAAACAACTTATATGAAATCCAGCTACAGTAATGGCTGAGCAAAGGGTATCAGTGAGAATTCACTGTTCTTCTCCAGCTCCTGGAGGAACTTATGAAAGAAGAGTTTGTTTCACTGTGTCACAAAGTCTGCAGAGTCAGAGGGTACAGGCTTCCTAGACAGGGGTCTGTAGCCAAGGATATAATGCTAAAGAGTGGGGCAGAAGCTTTGAAGGAAATTGTCAGCAGGGGTGAGAGAGACAGGCCTAAGTAAGTTCATGGGTAACAGACAGTGCAGAGAACTAGAATGGGAGGACCCAGGCATCCTTGAGAAAAGGAGATAACACAAACCCTCGGGAAACTTGTGCTCATGGATATGAGTGATGCGGATAGAGATGAGGAAGACAGCAAGAGTTGCAATAATTAACTCTGACTATTCCCACCATTCACTGAGCCCTCTGACTCCAGGGCTTCCTTGCAAATGGGGCAGATCTTACCAGCCCCACTCCGCAGTATGACTTCTCCCTTAGCCCACTTCTGCTACTGCCCTTTCTTCTCACAAGAATGGACCCCAAGGTAACATCCTCCACTCCACACTCTGCCCTGGCAGCTGCATTCAGAGAACACAGCTGTGCTACAGCCATCACTCCTTGACTTGTTTGAGGTATCACTGGGTGCATGAAGTGGAATGAACTGAGCACTGGGAAAGATTCCTTTCTTATCCCCTAAAACACACCCACCAGTGGTCAGTGACTGAAATTCTTCAATTAGAAAATTATGCATCTTAGTGCATTTGTGCTTGTAAATAACCCTGAAGGAAACAGAAAATTAAATTGATTGACAGTGTGAAGAAAGTACTTTCTCCGTGTCTGTTGCCACCCTCACCTCCTCTCTGTGATATCCTCAAGGGTATTCTGTCTTATCCTTCTTTGCAACCTTTTCCATCCATCCATTATTCATTTTTTATTCATTAAATAAATGTTAAGTGTGTATCATGAGCCACCGGACCCTGTGGTAGCATTCACTGGAATAAAACAGTAAACAAATTCCCACCTGTTGGAGTTCATATGCTGGCCATTTACATGGACAGTAATAAGGTACATAAATATTCACTATATATATGTCCACTGGCAGTACTGGAGGTCAAACTCAAGGCCTCATACAAGTTAGGCCAAGACAGGCATGCACTCTGCCACTGAGCTACAACCTAGTCCCAAAAGTATGGTGAAGAATTATCCCAGTGCTGGGTCCAGAGCAGGTGTTCAATAAGTATTTATTCAATTAATGAATTTACCCCAAGAAAATGAGAAATAAGAGATAAGAAGGATAACAAAGGGTATTTGTAGTTTTCTTTCTGCTCAACTCAGAACAGAAAAGCTAGGTGGGACCCAGGAGAATAGGACTGGGGAAGTTATCACCCACCACCCAGTCATTCAGAAATTGACCGTAGTGAAGTTCACCAAACACACAAGGGCAAGGTAATCACAGAAGTCACTTAAAGGTAGGTAAATATTGCCCGCCATGCTGAATTTTTGCTTCAATTTTTTCAACCCTGTGGCGATAGCAGTAAAACTCACAGTAAGTTATTACCATCGCTGTTTCTGGCAAACACGCCATATCCACTTGAAGGCTACACAGCGCCTCCCTCCCTAGCTCTTCTTCTAGATCACTGTTTTAAATGTCTCCTTATGGGCACAGCCACTCGGTCATGCAAGGATTTACAGACACAGCCTCTGCTTTGTCAGCTGGACTGGCAAGGGAAAATATCTTCTACCACCGAGCAGCTGAAGAACATCGGGCTGCTTCAGGACACTTCACATCTGTGTGTACAAACATCTTGACATAGAGAAGCTTCCTTCTTTTCCTTCAGCATCTCTCTCCAAAGACTGACCTTAAAATCTGGAGATCACATCATGGTCCATTTGTTTCCATTCAGAAAATTGTGCAGGTTTTACATTACCGTGCCGTATCCAAGGCAGTTGTCCTTTTTGTGTTTGCAGATGAACTTGGAAGACAACGGCAGTGTCCTTACTTTGGGAGCAGTGGTGGGTGAGACCTGTAGTCAGCATCTTCATCCTCTACACCCCTGGACCCATCCTCTCCTGTGATCAGGCCATCACTCCCATGCCATTCTCTAACTGTCTAATGTTTCTTTCTACATCCCGGATCTGCCGTTTGATTATCAAGTTTTGAAAGGGGAAAAAATTATTTCCTGACTCTGTGCTCTGTCATTTAGCATCTCCTCCCTTGGAACCCTGGTTCTCACCCCTCACCACATCTCCAGCTCACCTCTGACCCCCACGTCTCCGTGGCCCACTTCATCACTAACTTGGCCTGAGTCCGAGGAATGATTCATGGAACCATAAACTCAGTGGAAGAGACCTTAAAGGTCAACTAATTCAGCCACTCAACTAAGTGGAAAAACCAGCTTTTATTTTCACTCTTTTTTCCTGCCCTTCCCAATTCAAGTATACACTTAAGAACAGTGCCTCTGGTTGTTGGGGAACTTCCTGCTTAGGGAATATTTTTAACCAAGGTAAGTTTGTCTGTCTTTCTGAGATGGTTTAGGTAGAGTCCTACCAGCAGTAGGCATTAGATCACAGCTACAGCAACTTTCAGAAGAGAACTGATGATTCTGAAACCTACAAACTTCACAACATACAGTGGGCCGCTCCTTCACAAACAGTTCAAAGGTGAGCATATTCATTTTATTTATTCCATTTACTCCATGGGCAATGAAGTATTGCTCTGTTAAAATAGTATTGTCGAGGTGGAAATTAGAGTGATGGACTCAAAAACTAGTATATGAATCAGGTGTCTCTCAAAACTCTGGAGCAAATTTTGACTAAAATAAGTGGGACAACTGGCCATAAGAAAATTAAATTAAACCATAAGAATACATTGTAAATGAAGTAAGTTATGTAAACATAAAAAGGAAATCCTGAAGGTATAAGAAAAAAGTATAAGTAAATTTCTTGTTAATTTAAGGGTAAGCAAAGGCTTTCTATGTTTCTAAATCCAGGTACAATAAAAGACAATATTGGTGAATATAATGATGCAATTTCAAAAATAAAATAGCATGGCAAGAAAACCAACAAAAAGCTGGGTGTGGTGGTGCACATCTTTAATCCCAGCACTCGGGAGGCTGAGGCAGGAGGATCATTGTGAGTTCGAGACCAGCCTGGACTACAAAGTGAGTTCAAGGCCAGCCTGAACTGCATAGGGAGACCCTGTCTCAAAAAATAGGGCCAGGGATTTAGCTTAGTGGCATAAGTACCTGCCTGGCAAGTGAAGGGTTGTGAGTTTGATCTCCAGTACCAAAAAAAAAAAAAAAAAAGAAAAAAGAAAACTAACAAAAATGCATTTCACAAATGAGATCAAGGGACAATTGAAGAACTGGCAAAGAATATATATAACACATATTCTTTCTATATCCTTACATACCACAGAGAGAGAAAGAGACCAAAAAAATAAAGAAGATGGCCCATAAACAAGAAAATATAACCATTTCATTCACAGTAAGATAAATACTATAAAATTACAGTGAGATAATTATCACACATCTCAAGGCAGAAAGTTAAAACAGTTTGTCCCATAAATTCCTGGTGGGTATGCACAAAACTTCTAGGCTGTTAGATTTATGTCTAACAGGACTATATGGTGTTTACATGCTGCCTCTTTTTATGTAACACTGGTATGTGAAATTATGCTGGTGCTTTGTATCATCAAGAAAACAAGAACAGGGGCCAGTGTTGTGTGCCTATAATCCTTGCACTCTGAGCGGCTGAGGTAGGATGCTGTCGAGCACAAACTCAGCCTGTGCAACTTCGTGACTTAGTGAGGCATGGTCTGAAAATAAAAATAAAACATAAGGGACTGGGGAGGCAGCTCAGTGTGTAGACCCCAGGTTCAATCCCCAGTATCAAGCAGGGAAACAGAGATGGAAGAAAAACTCAAAAATGGAACGCAGATAGAAACCAAAAAATGAACCATATTACTGGGGAGGGGGGAATAACCCAAGGGGCTTCTTAGTGCAGCATTTGGACCTGTACGTGTCTGTGCGAATGCGCTGCTTTGGAAAGGGCCCGCCCCGTTAGGCACTGCAACCCCTTTCTATGCTCATGAAAGCCATGCCAAGAAGCGACCCAAGGGAATCTGCTTGTCACAGGGCAACGTGGGACAGAAATGGAGGAAGAGACGCAGCTTTCCTCCCAGCACTCCCAGGCTCTGGTCCTTTGGGGATTGACCCCTTTCTGTTAAATATTGGCTTTTTCTCATCTGCAGATGCAAAAAATGAGTGTTCCAGTTATACCACCCATTGTGCCCCCCCAAGAGATGTCACACTAAATTATGCAAATGATGTGTATTGCAGCCACTACTTTTTCCATGAGTTCATTCTCCCACTTCTATAACTCACACTAATGTCAGTCTCTCAACAAGGAGGAAGAACTTAAAAAAGAATCAAACTCCCCCTTGGAGAAGTATATAACAAAACAGCAAAGAAAAAGGAGACTGAGTAAGTTACCATTCCCCAATGAGAACTTTCTCCAACTTGAAGAAAAGTTGCCTTTCAAAAGAAAACTTGCAAAAGGCACACAGGCTTTGTGTACAGCAGTAAATGTCAGTCTCACCTCCACTTTCCACCTCTGCAGGGAGTGACCGCTAACAGCTTAGACACGCCTGTAGCCGTCGTCCAGGGCTGGAATAGTTACTGGCAGGATGACATTCTGAAATATTAACTGAGGCATTTTTTTCCCCTCTGTGTCTCCTAGTGGCTCTGGCCTTTCACCCATCCTATCAGCCAGCACCTTCCACATCACGACTGCACAGAAAGATGACCAGTTGACTGCAGTTCAGAAAGGGAGTCAACAATTCTTTTGGTGTCCAATTTTTCAATTTCCAGGCCTTGCGAGAATAGAAAAAGAAATAAAAGAGCATAAAGGAGATTTGAACAAATAGATAAGAAGTTAGAAGACATCTTAGAACTTTCAAGATAAATAATAAAGATGTTGGTTTTTAGAGAGAAAGCAGAAGGGCCTGGGTCAGCTTCTATACTTCCCTCCGAGAATTATGGAAAACCCCAACTTTGGTGAATGCAATCCGGCGACAAGCAGGGTGGGTCTCTCCCAGGGGGCAGCGGCTTGTCCAGTTGGCAATGCCTTAGTGCAAAGACTAAGTGTCCTCCTTTTCCCAGCGGACTTGGAGCCCTGCCAAGGCTCATGACTGTCTAGATTTCAGCCCTACTCGTATGCAAACAGATACTTTTGTGCTGCATTCAAACCACGCGACTGCATGAAGCATGCTTCCTGGGGCATTCTGAAGACGAAGACCCTGTGCCGCGTTCACTCCTCGAGTGAACTTGGTCGTGAGAAACAGACTCAAGGGGCTTAGCGAAGCTGAAGGGAGAGGGGCTGTGCCTGCTAGCAGAGGACACATGGTGGTGTGGGTCCCATCTCCCTGCGCCCCTGGACAACCCGACCCAAGTGGGATGATGCAGCCCACCCTGGGGAAGGGAGGACGCGGATGGCTGCACGACCCTAAGGGGCGTGGCCAGACAGGGTGCGAACGGGCCCAGGACAGAGCCGACCCCCACAAAACGAAGCAAGAGCTCTCCTTCCCAGGTCATGGCCTCCGCAGAAGCCTTCCTGAATCTTAAACGCAACCTTAGCAATTCCACTTCTACCCCCACAGTAAAGCAGAGGTTTCAACGAAAAATAAGTCTGCCATTTCCAGAAAGTTGCATGTCTTGCACATCTGAGTTTGTAAACTGGGATTCATGCAATATTACCAATGTAATGCTGGTCAAATCTCATGTGCCCTTGACGGCATACCTTGAAAAGGTCTTCTAGGTTAGCACACCTGAGCCTGTTTCCTTTCAAAGAATCCTTCATCTTAGGGCACAATCTAGCGTTCTTTTAACCTTTCTGTTCCTGAATGCTTAGATTATACTAGTGTTTCATCCTGACGAATGTCGCAGCAATAGACACCCTTTCACGTAGCCAACGGGTGTTACCACAGATACTGAAGGAATTGCGTTCCAGTTAAGCGCACGCGCGCAGGAACCAAGGCGCTAACCCGGCGCTAAACTCTAGTGTTCCACTTTCAGGCACTGGCATTTTATCAAAGGAAGCGTCTCGTGAGGCGTCTGCACTTTAGAGAAGCAAAACGGGGGTGTGTGGAGGTGGGGACACAGCCCGATCCGCAGCCCCCGCCTGGGTCAGTTCCTAAGCTCAGGCTGTCAGGAAGACGTGGTGAGATTTAGTATCTGGGTCTCGGAGGGGCTGCCGCTTAAGTGGCCCCACAGCTTGGCGACTCCTGCTTCCGTGATTTAATGCCAGCTGCTCCTGGGCGAGTAGGTTCTCTTGTCTTTCCAAATACAGAGTCAGTTACAGCCCTTACCACGTTGCTGCTCCTGAAAAGACTGCTCCAGAAGAGCAACTTTGCCTTACTCAGCTTTGACCTCTGTAAGATGCGCCCCTAAAACTTGCCAAAATTCAATTCTTCCACGAGGATTTTTGAATGAAGGAATCACACACATGGGCATAACTTGAGCATAGGAAACATAACTTCATCTTCAAGTGCAAAGCACAAATGTAGACTGGGCGAGGTGGTGCACAGCTGTAATCCCAGCACTCGGGAAGCTGAGGCAGGAGGCTTGCCATAAGAGCTACATGGTGAGTTCAAGACCAGCCTGTACTACAGAGCAAGATCCTGTCTCAAAAAAACAACAAAACAAAGAAACACACACACGTATTTTGGTCTCCCCTAGCCTTCCTTGGACTGGTTATATGGGTCTCTAGACATTCCTGCTTTAGAACAGCCAGTTTGCTTTACAATGATTATAGAAAAAGTTTGGAATTGACCCAAACACTTCACAGCACATTCCTGCAGCCGCCCTTGGGAGGTGACATAGTGGAAGCCACAAATGCACCTACAATTGCTACTGTGTATGAGGGCGGATGTGGTAATGGCTAAGCAGAAATGGAATGTGTCTGTTTCCTATATCAGAGAGTTAGGAGACTCCAAAGAAAGCCCACGCCACGAAGATTCCCAGTTTTACCAGGCCATGTGGGTGCAAGATCCCAGAGACTGGAGCACAAAACAGCAGGAACCACGTGGAACCGCCCCATCAGTCAAGAGAGGGTTAACTATAGGAGCAGACGACACTGTCCTCTCTTTGCAGTTAGTATTTGACATACTTTCAGGATTAAAATTGCTAGAAGAATTCAGAGGATTCTGTGTACTTTTCACCCAGATGCTCAAAATGGTCAAAACTGAAAAATTGCAGACATGATCTCACTTACCCCTAAACATTTAAGTCCCTGAAACCAGGGACTATCTGTTACATAACCAAATGTGATTATCAATGTCCCATTGGGACATAACTCTTATCTGATATGAAGGCACATCTTTTGCCCCAGAAATTTCCTCTATAGAAAACAAACAACGACACTGTCTGACCACACTGCATCCAGTTTAGTCTCCTTTAACCTGGGGCAGCACCACGGTCTTTCTCTATGCTTTGTGGCACTGCCCATTTGGAAGCATAGGGCCAGCTGGACTGTGGAATGCTCCTCGGTCTGCGTGTGACTCCTGTTTCCTCCAGACAGACTCTGGTGATGTGTTTGGGCAGGAACTGCAGAGAAGCACTGCAATACCTTCTCAGCACATTGCATCATGGGGCACATGTTGACGCTGGCTAACGTGGTATGCACCACGTCTGTCCACTGAAAAGCTACTGCTTTTTCCTCCACTGTAATAAATAAATATTTCATGGATGAAACTTTGGGACTGTATCGAAATCCTGCTGTTTATCAACACCATATTAGTTTAGATTCTTGTCTGAATCAGTTATCTCAACAATGGTAGCCAAATTGTGACTTCCAAGTCCATCGTTATTTTATGTTTATGAGTTGGCTTTGTATAGCAGGAAGAGCTTTCTCTTCTTGAGAAAGTGCGCATATGCATATCACCAGCAATGCCTGGGGGTTTGCTTTACTTAATGGGTTACAGAAATTTGGTGCTCAAATTGTGAAGATTTGGCTGTGGGAAGTCATTTGTGTTGGCTTCTTTGTCCTTCTGATGTGTCCCAACTGTTCTTTGAGCACTCCTTACTTTCTGGAACAAAAAGAGATTCCAGTCTCAAGTTGTACTTTCCCTTCCCCAAACGGCTGTTGTTTCTAGAGTGGAAAATGCACATTACCTCCAGCCTTCTCACCGGTGAGCTGGGAAGGAGAATTGTACACCTCCATGCACACAAATGATATAGAACCTCCTGCTTCTGCTGGCACCTCCAATTTCTGTTGAGAGCCTCATTCAAGACCTTCTTTCTCTCCTTATTTTAATTGAGAGAGAAACCTGCCTCTCGCTGACCATAGTATATTTACTTACTTATTTGTCACTAAGATTTACACGATACAAAATTGTCTCTGTCATTTTTCATGGCACAGCTGGGACAAAAGAAATGCCTAACTGTTCTGTTTATTGTGTAAACAAACAACTTCACAGACATAATTTATATGATGTATGAGAGACATCAGTGGGTTTCCTTCAAAAATATAAAATACCATGCAGCTACCCAGAGACCTGGGGTACCTCCATCTACAGTTTGAGAATTGTAGTTTCGTCCACTGTGCCCACATTTCCAGTGTTCTGTCCTCTTCAGAATCTTCTCACTGTTTCATGAGATCCAGAGCCCATCTTCTCTCCTCCTGAAATGGAGGGGTGGGGGGCCCCGGTGCCTCACTCCTCATCAGTAGAATGAAACAGCACCAGCAAGGCTGCAGCTCCCTTGCCACTAACCCAGTGGCTTATTCTTTCTGTTTTGTTTTTGTGTAGCTAGGGATCGAACCCAGGGCCTTGTGCATGCAAGGCAAGAGCTCTACCACTGAGCCACATCCCCACCCAGCCCTTACTCTGACCTGTCACAGCACACACTATGCTCTGAGGAAGCCCAATTAGTGACTCAGAGAGAGACCATGCCTAGATACCCCAAGGCCACAGAAAGAAAGACGGGATCCCTAGCTGCTCACAACTCCCTCTGTCCAGCAACCACGCAGGACACCCTAAGTCACAGGCGCCCATTGGAGCCCTTCCAGCAGCTGTGTCCCACTGCGTCAGCGATCAGAGTCAAACAACGGTTACTATTTTAAGCTATGTTTTGGGGTAATCTGTAAAGTAGCAATGATAATGGAAAAACTCATTTTTAAAATTACCTCAACAGTATAGTGTTTTGAATATTTTTGGAAGGTCAGTAAGTGTTCATCAAATAAAACTGAAAAACAGAAAATCTCAAAGTACCAGTGATTAATCTAAACTCCAAAAAAATATTGTAAGGAATTAAACTACAGATATATATGCTAAAACTCTGGAAACTTGGGTTTAACATACACGGAACCCAAATATTAAGATTTGAATTGTCTAAATTTTAATAAACTCTTTAGATAATTTTGTTTTCTTGCCTTTAACTTTGTTTACCTCAAAACAAAGGGCAGGAGAAAAAAATTTTAAAAGCTAATTTCAATCTCACACTGTAATATGAAGTCACTATAGGAGTCTTACACACTGAATTATCATTACTGGCTCATTGAGGGTTTTACTTGGTCAATTCAGATTGAGCAAGGTACTACTACAATTGGTTAATTCCAAAAGCATCCATCCAATCCCTGCCCGAGTATTAATATCATGTCCTACAGAGAGAGGAATTTGTCAAGTAGAAATTATCTTAACCTGAGCAAAAGGTAGATCATTTAGAAATAAATGGAAGGGTTAGGGGAACAAACAGACTAAAGATTAGGGAGAAAAAAGAAAAAGCCTGTGAAGAAAGGAGACAGTCAATTTATTTGCTGTGTAAATAGAATGAAAAGGAATTTAACTCTGTTCATCTGTTTGTGCCTGGTGTTGTTTTGCACTGGAGTGGCGGAGGTAATTAAAATGCCATGTAGCTACTTGCCTTGTATGCATTTCTAACCATAATTCAAACTTACGAATCTGCCCTCTCAAAGAAGTAGCTGATTATAAACATCAAACAAAACCTCTTTGATCCTTCTTGTGATACAATGAGGTCATAAGAAGTAGAATACCTAATATATTCTCAGTTTTGAATGACTTTCCATGGAAAGTTGGACTGGTGAGGTTTTGGAAGGAACAAGAATGGAAACAAAGCAAAAGAATTGTTGGCATGAACAAACACCCCCTCTACAGAAATTACTTAAATGTACTTTTGCTAATATGATGATTTTTCTTCTAACCTCCATTGTAATAGGGTTTTGTTCCTGATGAGCAGAGCCTAAAGGATGTGGTCACATCAGGTGAAAAGATAAATGAATTGACTATGCCACACAAAGGTCCATTTCATCATCGATACCCTTAAAAATAAAAAAATGGGACATGGGGTACACATTCGTGATTCCAGCACTCTGGGAGGCTAAAGTAGGAGGATCACCAGTTCTATGCCAGCCTGGGCAACTTAGTGAGACCCTGCCTCAAAAAATTAGAATGGCTGAGAATGTAGTTCAGTGTGAAGGTCCTGGGTTCAATTCTCACTATTAAAAAAAATAAATTTAAAAATGTACAACACTTAGGAGTTTCTCATAAACATCTAGCTATTTTTCTAGTGCTTTTGTTATCTAAAATACATAAAGATATCTTTCTCTTCAAGTCTGCAAACTTCTATGGTTTGGGAATTAGTCATGTCTCCTTGTGAAAGCAAAAGCCTAGCCAAAATATTTTGTGCAGAATATAGTATTCTTTAGCATTTACATATAAAATAACAATGAGATTAGGATGGGCGAGAGAATGAGATGAGGGAAGAGAGACATACACAGACGGATACAGATACAGGTGATACAGATGACACAGATACAGATGATACAGATACGGATGATACAGATGATACAGATACGGATGATGCAGATGAAATAGATATAGATACAAATGATACAGATATGGATGATATGGATGATACAGATGATACAGATACAGATTATATAGATACAGATACAGATGATACAGATACAGACGATACAGATATATATCTTAAGGGTTTTTTCTTTCTACAAACTAGCTTAAACCATGAAAAGAACATAATGGCTTATAGAGCAGTGAAGTTCCCAGCTAGGTCTGCTTTCAAGTCAGGGCCTGGCTCTTTTTTCCTGTTGCTTTCCTGGTTTCCTCCTTCACTGTGTGTCACCCTCACTCCCTTCCTGTTCTGGAATGTGGCTCCCAGCAGGCAGCTGTCCTGGACTCTGCTTCCTGGCTGAACCTGCCCTGAGCTGACTCTGTGGCCTGGAAATCTCCATACATAGGCACCCCAGGCTGTACCAGGCAGGAGGGGTGTTCTGATCATTTAGTGCACACAGATTCAGCAGCTACCCAGGATGGAATCAGTTGGATCCTGGGGAAGCCAAGGCTTCTACCTAAGAGAGGCAGCAGGCACTTCCAGAGAAACCGTGGCAGGGGAGAAGTCCAGTGTAAGAGCACCCGCCTAGCTGTACAAGGCTCTGGATTTCATTCCTTACCTCTCAAAATGACAACAACCGCGCCCACAAAAACCTTTGAGCACTGCAAGAAGGAGGGAGGGAGAAGGAGTACCAGATACTGGGGAGGTAATTAATGTCCACTGCAGGTAAAGCCATCCCATCATCATCAGAGTCCTGAGGTTTTCTTGGCAAGTACAGCCATGAAATAAGACTGAAAAAAAAAAAAAAAAAATCCTTCCACTTAAAATTATATAAGAAAAATTTTAATTGCAGAAAATAATAATCCATGACTAGTCAATGAGTCAAATAAGCAAAGGTTTCAACCAAGGAAGATAGAGGTACTGGTTCTGACTCAGCAAATATTAACTGAGCACTTGTTATACTAGGCACAGTGCTAGGTTTTGGACACCACAGACCTGTTTATTTTTCCTCTACACCATTCTACCTGCCCCCCAAAATGCCTATCAAACAACAAAACAATTAACTTGTCCTATTTGAAAGACGTTTTGTTTTGTTTTTGTCTTTTTGAGACAGGGTCTTGCTATGCAGTTCAGGCTGGCCTTGAACTCACTTTGTAGCCCAGGTTGGTCTTGAATGTGCAATGATTCTCCTGCCTTAGCCTCCCGAGTGCTGGGATTACAGGCATGCACCACCACACTCAGATCATCTGAAAGACTGATCAAAGGCACAGAAGATGTAAGAAATCCTAAAAGATAAAAAATGACAGCTCCTGAAATATTGAAAACACTTGGTATTTTTATTAATTTATTCTTAAATAGAAATACTATAAATGATAGTCCAAAAGGCACCAGTAAAGATTTAAATAAATAATATGCAGATTATTTCCTTTAGACTTACAGAAGCAGTGACTTTTTTCCCAGAAGTATTCATTACTACTTTTCTGAATCACTACTTATATAAAGACTCATATTAGAATTATGATCTAAATAAAATGAAATAAAAATTTAGGCATACAAATGCATATACATTAGCAATAATGTCATATGCATTGTTTGTTCAGTTTTGACTTATTAGTACATGGTTGCAGTATACTACTCCTATTCATGTTGGGGCCCAACCCCACTAAATCATTCCCCAGTGATGATACATTCTGATGGGAAGTCCCAAGTCTCCCTATTCACCATTTAATATGGACATCAGACAGGGGTCGATTTGGGATTATTTCTTCATTATATAGTATTGAAAGACTCAACACCAGATCTCAGGGTAGTGCTGAATATACAGCATGTAGAATTAATTATCAGAATTAATATTCTGAGAATCAAAGTAACTTCTATCACAAATAGCTGTTTAACAAAGAACAGCACGTCTTTATCCAGTAGTAGCAAAATTAGCAGGGGTGTCCACCGAGCCGTCCAGCTGCACAGCTGACTGCCTCCCCAGTGAATTCATGCCTCGCTGTTACCTGTTTATAGGTGGTCCCTACCCTACAGTAGCTAACGAACGGTCGGATGATACATGGCGACTAAATGCTTCCCCTCCTACAAAGCAACATACACATAATGAATGTTTGCAAGGGCCTGTTAGAGCCGCATCTGAGGAAGAAAAGCTGGCTGATACTAACGTGTCCTGATTTCTTATCTACACCGAGACTGTTTCCATGAGGAAAAATTCCAGCAATGACAGATGGGACCACTTCTGTTCAGCACAGTTACAGGTGGCAAAACACGAGTGTGGGACTTAGGCAAGCATGTTTTCCTGGGCAGCACTGACTGCATAAACACGGACCCTGGCGATCGCTGAGATGCACCAGCGCAACAGCAGACCACAGGGAGCTTCGGCTCTGGCCTGCTTACAGAGCGCTTTGCACTGGAAAAGTTCGAGGAGCTTTGCAAGCACCACAATTTAACAGCTCATGGAAGGAAGGCTGCATATAGGAACCAGAGCGTGAGAACCAGAAGGAAAATTGATGAGCTTTGATTGTCAAATTTAAATGGCAATTTCAATGTTCTT
>RJWM01012755.1:0-55322 GCA_004363535.1 Dasyprocta punctata
GGAGAGATCTTTTATTTGGTTACACATATTGTACAGCATCAAGGGGTTAGAACACATGTGCGAGAGATTATTAAAATCATCTGGAGGAGAATGGCTTGCTTTTGGAAAACCCAGAACTTACAACCCTTTCATGCCTGGTATCTCCATCAACTCTTCTATTTCTCCTGCCTTTTCAAAGCAACAACTGTGGCCTATTGGCCGTGATTCTCCGCAGCTAAGGTTTCTGTGGTGCACCATGTCTCTTCTCCAGGAAAAGTTCTTCCTAGTAGAGTATCAAGAAAGAGGGGCAGGATGGAAATCAAAAAATCCAGCTGTAGCTTAGCAACACGCCACATACCTGACTTTGGGTAAGGCATTCAAATTCTTTTAGCTTCAACTTCTCATCTATAAAATATGAAAACTAGCTTCACAGGATTGTTTGAGATGGGTAGCTTTTTTTTTAAATCATTGAATATTTGCCTATCCCTGTATAATTTGCTACAGTCTTTCAATTATGTCAGTATTAACCAACTTGCATGGGAAAGACACTATAGAAATTCACTGAATGACATGTAAATAGGTGGTCGTACAGTTTGATGGATTCTGGGTCATTGGTTATCTTGCATCTCTGACCTTAGTTTCTGCAGTTGTGATTTGTTCACAGATTTATCTTCCTTTCAGAGTTGTGAAGAATAAGCGGACTAACACAGGGGAACCTGGTGTCTCATACACTGGTGCTCTCAAGAAAGAGGCGGTACCTGTTTCCCAATCGCTTTCTCTTCCGGAGCTTTGCCTTCTCATACTGCAGGTGTGGAAATGATGCTGACACACTTGCTGTTGAAGGAGAGAGAGAGTGAAGAGATCCATACTCGGGTTTTGAACTTAGCTTTCCAACTTCCTAACTGAAACTTTTGCAGTGTCCGGGTGTCAAATACACCAACTAACGAACCACATTAAATGGAAGTCTAACATAACATGGTCAACTTTTCAATTCGGTACATAGATTTCTGAAAAGAAAAAAAAATTGACATTACAATCATTAGAAATAAAAGGAAAAGAACAGCAGAGAAGAAAGAAAAACCAGCTTTCCTAATATAAGGTATCTCTTTAAATTGAGTAAGTTAACTTTATGGAAAGTCTGTACTCATTTTGTTCTCATTATTTTATAGACTTGTGAGACTTTGGTGGAGATGTGCCTTCAGAGTCACAGGGCTGGGTGGACTGCAGGGTCACCTCCTGCAGAGTGTGCTGCGGCTCCTCAGGGCCCCACCATGGAGACAGGGCTGGGTGGACTGCAGGGTCACCTCTTGCAGTGTGTGCTGCGGCTCCTTAGGGCCCCACCATGGAGACAGGATGTGATGTCTGAGCAACAGTTCATTCAGAAAAGATCAGAAAAGCTGTGAGCCAGTTCAGGAAGGAATCAACCCAGTAACTAATTTTGCTGAACTGAGTGACTCTGGGTCTAAAAAGAAATTTGGTTTAGGCAAAACAGTCTAAGTTACTATGTGTGGACAGACACATAAAAATTGTTACAGGTAGCCAGGCATGGTGGTACACGCCTGTAATCCCAGCACTCACGAGGCTGAGGCAGGAGGATCACTGCGAGTTTGAGAGCAGCCTGGGCTACAAAAGTGGGCTCAAGGCCAGCCTGAACTGCATAGTGAGACCCTGTCTCAAAGAGACAAAAAAAAAATGTCACACAGCTTCTTGAGATACTTTCGTGCTCCTAAGGTAATCCTTCTGACTCTGTTCTTTGACCTTGTTCTCTGCCAGCTGTAAGTTCTGAAGGACCACTGCTTCTACCTGCAGCAGAATATGAATGAGACATTTGTGAGTGGACTAAATGTATCCCAAGCATTCCTCACCCGGGCATCGCATGCTTCCCTTCAGCCCTGTTTCTCTAACACTTTCAACTCTCTGATCTCAAGTCAAAAAAGGTCTCAGATTCTGCCACGTGCTGTGTGAAAGCCATGTATTTTATTAGCAAGAGTCTAAGTCGCGATAGTGTGATTCATAGTTGGCACTCATTTTCTATCAGTTTTGGTATGAAGCAAATTAAAAGTCAGTTGAAATAGATGCTCAGAAGGGCACACCCCAGCTATCAGGGAAGTCACTTTGCGTGGGTAGATGCTAATTCTATGATCCTAGAGAAATGAAGTAGTAACAGCATTTGAACAGCTACCATAATAATGGCTGTCTACTTTGTTCTGCCTTGCCTCTTAGCAAGTGCTCTTTAAGAAATAATAATCATGATTCAATTATTACTCCATAGGAGGAAACTGAAGTGTAGGATGGAAGAGGTTTGTCCAAGAGAGCCGAGTTAGCAAGTGGCAGGGTAAGAGAGTGACCCGAGTCGTTTGACTGCAAGCCCAGAGCTTTGCCCACCCTTCTCTCTGCTCTCATCCTTATAAATAGCTGAAAGACTAAGAGGTTCAAAGGAACTTCCCTTTGGTTCTCAGGCCCATTATAAATGCCACTTGCCCTGGGAGGAAAATAAAGCCCAGCCTCCTTGCTGGCCTGCGTGCTAAGTCATTGGCGCCCAGAAATAACTTCCTGGAGACTACGGACCTTGTGTTTACCGCAAAGCAGTGGGTAAATAACTAGTTGGTGTTTTAGTGTTTTGTGGTCACTTAATCTGTTGTGTTCCTTCCCAAGACTCTGAAGGGTTCCTTTTTCAGTTAATTTTTATTTACGTTTCTGAGGTCTGTGTTGTTTGGGGTTCGGTTCATTGGATGTTTTTCTTGGAATGTGTTGCCATTGGCTTCAGGATGTCCCTGCTCTGCTATTGCATGGAATTTTCCCTGAGTGTGGATTACTATGTATTTCTTTGGGACAGTGAGCCAGGGCAGTGCTGGTATGTAATCCATTCCGCTGGCCAGAGGACTTCTTGTCACCCATCCACATGAAGCTTGCTCCTATTTATCTACTGATAATTCCCCTCCCATCTGGTAAAGTGCAGCAACCTTGGACCTTAGCCATCTCATGCATTGCGCATTTTTTGGCTCTGGATAAGACAAGCCTGGTTGCTCTGACAGAGATCGTGTCAACTGATTCTGCCAGTTTGTTCCATCATTGCAGGGTTAGAAAAGGAGACACATGCCAAGTGTCATGGAAAGAGTGGAGAGGGCTCATAGGTTAGTGCTACAGACAAAGCACAATTGTGGGGTCGAAAATGTTCAGCTTTCTGCAAACCCCGCACCCCGGAGGAGACAGAACCGGAAATCCCAGGAGCACCACAGGTACCACTTGCTCCCATGGCCCTCAGCAAGCCTGGCTCGCTTTGTCTTTAACAGGCCAATAAAAATTATGTGTCAGATAAAAATAAGGACTTGTTCCATGTCAGGAAGTTTTGTCCTTTGGCTATTTAATTTGCAGGTAGGAGAAATTCATAAAGGTCAGGTTGCGTTTGGTCATTAAAATGTATGTTTCTCTCAAAGCTGGTAGCCTAAGTTAGACACAGAGCACACAAGGCCTAAAGTTGCCCTGGATGAGTCCTTGTTTTGGCTTTCTGTTTATTGTGCTTCGTCTCATTGTTTTCGTTTATGCATTCTATACCTTTGTTCTTTCCACAAAGAATTTGAGATAACTCACAAAAAAATGTCAGTAAAAATTAAAACATCTCTGTATCATTGAAAGAAGCATGATGAATGGATAATATTAAAAATACAAATAAGATTTTTATTTAGAATTTCATATACATAGCCCTGTAAATTTGCTGAAAGCAATTCACACAATGGATTCAAATATCTTAAAGTACACTTTGGCTCTCTGATCTGTACAGTCTGAGTTGTTGCACTTAAGAACCCTCGTGTTTTGATATGGATTTGGAGATGGAAGAGGCCAACTCTAATCTTTATACTGATTTCAAGTATACTAGCGCACATCTGAAAACCAGTAGCTTTTCTATTTGCAAGGAGATTAAAGAGTCCTAGCACCAGTTCCCTAATATATACAAAGCATTGTACTTGACATTTAATAATTCATTGAATTCTCTGTAGTGTCCTTTGAGAAAAGTGATCTCCTTTAAACAGATAACATAATCAAAGCTGAATAATTTGCCCAATTTACCTAACTAGTAGGAACCAGAATCAGCACAGATATATTTTACCTCAAAGCCAATGCTCTTTTCATTTGGTCAAACTGTCTTGCCTGAAAGGTGGGTAAGAGAATGAAGCACATGATTTTTCCACTTGGTGAGTATTAAAACTCAAACACATGTGGTTCATGCAAAATAGTGTTTCAAGCTGTAGGTTGACTAGGAAATAACCATAAGATGAAAGCAGGCCATGGTGCTTCATGGCCAAGGTCAGTGAAAAGAGACACCTGTATTGTGACAGTAGTCATTGCCATACAAGTGTCCCGCAGTTCTTCCAAATCAGAGACAGAGAGAAACTGTAATCCTATTATAGAGGAGAGCAATCCAAGGAGAGAAGGAGGAAGAGGAAGAAGGAGAAGAAGAGGGAGATGGAGACAAAAATGGAGACAGAGACAGAGACAGAGACAGAGACAGAGAGAATGAATGACTACTGGTGTTTGTTGTACCTTTCAGTCAGAGCAAATCCATAGCATGAGAAATCCTCATGGTCTTCAGAAATCATACACTTCTCAGCCTTCCCAAGTTGTTGTTTCTGAAAAGACTTTGCCCATTGTCCCACAGGACCTTAGAAAGCCCTTATCTCCTATGCAAGGATCAGAACTATGTATATACAAATCATAAGACCTTATTAGTATAATTTTTGTATGTTTCTCTGGCTTCTTATTGAATAATGAACAACGCAAAAAATGTTTCATCTTCTGATTTCTAATTAATTCAATTAATCCTCTGAAGAAACTTTGAAGTAGGTATTTTTACCATTCTTATTTTGTGAATGAGGGAAATGAGGCACAAAGTATAAAGTCACTTGCTCGGCCCTAGAGCTCATGGGCAGCAGAGCTGGAACTTACACCCAAGCAGTACTGTATAAAAATCCTTGTCAGTTGTGTCTTGACCTTCATTTTATTACTTTTCTCAGAGAAGGTTTTTTTCTGTCCTATCCCAGCCTGTCTCTTTCTCGTAGCCTGATTTATCATCCTCACAGGCCATGTCACCTCCTTCTGATTGTGGAGATCAGTTTGGAGTGAGCTGAAATCCTCTCTCGGTGCCAGGCTTTGGACTCCTCTCCTACAGCCCAGGGCTTCTCAGCATACAGACAGCCAGCAGCTGCTAAGAGCTGCCTTATCACAGGAGGGAGCAAAGAGTTATAAATAACAGTTATAACATAAGTAAAACATGTGCTTTAGGATAACTTAACCCCAAGCCAGATTCTAACTGAAGATTAGCATTTGCACAGCACTTTACTCAAGAATATTCGAGTACCTCATTGGAATGCCACTTAAAGAAAAGAAAAGAATAAAAATGTAGATTTGGGCAGAGTGAAGAGTGAATTGTGATGCAATCCCCAAATGGCCTTGCTGACCAGTGGCAAACGTTGGGTTGAGGCAGCCTTGCACAATTGTACCAGTTTGGGATGAGGTGGCCAGATCAATCACTGGAGGCAGGCCAACCTCTGAGAGGAGGTGTGACCTTGGACAGGGAGGACTTATCCTTGGGGCCATCTTTGGCCTCCCTCCCTGCAGCTAGCAAGTTAAAGTCTGTATTCCTGAAGGCAGAGTCTGGTGGTCTACCGCAGTGAGCCCCAGCGGCCCAGCTTTTAAATGCATACCATCTCAACATCCTGAACACTGCACCTTCACTTTTCAGGCAGGATAATGGAGGTCAGCAAGGTAAGATCACAGGACAAAGATTGCATAGACGGTACCACCGAGCTGGAATTGGAACCCAGGCCTGATGACTACAAAGCCCCTGTTTCTTTACTACATCAAGTGACCTCCCTCTGGCACGTTATAAATTGCATGACAGCATATATGTGGTAATCTTTTGAAGATCAGAAATACACACTCGTAGAACTGAACTCCTTCCAGAACTATGTGCTCTCATCATGCCCCAAACAGCAACGCCCTCTGAGCCCGCACACCCACTTGCTGTCATTTTCCATATGTTTTCTTGGATGGAGTCATCAATTACACGCTAAGCAGATATCTGGAAAAGAAGCCCCAGTCACTGTCAAAGAAAAGTGAGAACCGCTCTCAAATGGGGCTTGATGTGCAACCAACAACCGAAGCTATTAGCAGTGTCTCATTAAAACGCGATCCCTTGGCCTCAGGGATACCCCAAACACTATCTGGGCATCTATAAGGCAAATACTGTTTTCATAACTACAAAGAGGCTATTTGCTTTCTTCACTGTGTCAACATTTGTGTGGACACTACGTCACCTAATGATGCAAAAGCCAGAGAGGACAAAATTGCTGGTGCCTTAGCATGAATCAGGATGGTGGCACCCAGCTGCATTAGTAGTAGTTATATTCTTTAATACTCTGCACTCACAATTTTAAAATTAAAATAAAAGCAAAAGGAAGTTTCCCTTAAAAATGTCCTTGGTGGAGCACTTATAAATATTATTACTTGAAAAAGAAACTGACAAATTATAGTTATTTGGACTTGTATATATGTCACACATTTCTTCAAGGAAACAGCTCATGGTGTTTGTTGCCAATTATTAAATTCAAGCTTTCAAGCAAAGACTAAAAGTTTGGAAAATTTGTATCTGCCTTCATGAGTTTGACATCATACAAATACAGACATTTCTGATGTGATTAGTGGTAATAATAAAGAATGTTCTTTTTGATATTTGTATAAAAGAATGAGTCAACATTTTGAAGAACTACATAACTCAATGGACTGATATTTTCCATATGGAGAGTACATCATGTTACAAAATTACGCATGAACAAAAAAAAGATCCATTCGAAGGGGAAAAGATGTCAATAGATTTCAACGTACTAAGGTACAAAAACATCATTGATATGGTTTCAGACTACAAATTGAAGGTAACTTGTAAAATGTGGGAAGGGGGTCTAGAAACAAAAGGAGGGAGGTAGGTAAAGAGGGAAAGGGAAATAAAAAAGAACCAAGATATATCCATTCCCCAGATGAATGTAAATGTCGTATACTGCAAGCATGTACTAATAAAATAAAATTTTGAAAAAGAAATTACCTCTTGTCAAGTTCTGGTGTAGCATCAGAGAAGGACACTCATAATTATCAGAAAAAGTGAGTAAAATTTTACTTGTGTGTTCAGGTACATATGTATGTGGTGCTAGATTTTGTCCATAGTCTTCAAACAACATATTGGACAGATGCCAACTGCAAAACCAGATAAGAAAACCGAGATGTCTTCTCTTAAATCAGACGTTAGCGATGTGCAAAAATGAAAAACAATGCCACACTTCCCACTAGTTGTTTTTGTTTTAGAAAATGTACTTATTTCACATTAAAAATATAATTTCTATAAACACACAATGAATTTGTTCTTTATAAAAATTGATAGTTTTTTTATTTCTCAGTTTTAATTTCTAATAACTGTATATACAACCTACACAAACAAAAGTATATTGAGTTCTTTGATGATTTTCAAAAGTTTAATGGATTTTTAAGACCAAAAATCTTTAAGGATTACTAATCTAATATCATTTAGTAAACACTGAGAGAGCAGATTAAGATTTTCCCAAATGAATTTTTTAACTTTAAATACTAAAAGAATTAATATAACATTTTGAAATGAATAAATGAGGCAAAGGAAGAGCAATAAAATATTTGAATGAGCATGTAGAGAGAATCAAAGAGTGTTCTTTAAGATTACCCGTGGATCCAGAAGGTAAAAATATGAAAACCCCAAGTCCTGCTGCAGTAGGGAACTTTTTCAGTAGCTACCATGTGGCAGACCCTTCATACCTACTTCAGGCCTCACAGTGACTTGAAGGGATGGGTCTCACTGCTCTCTTCACAAAAATGGGGAACACACCCCTGAGACACCCAGGTTGGCCTCTTTCTGATGCCACATGTAATGCCTGGCAAGACCTCCAGAGGTGTAAGAGATTTCTTCAAGGTAAGCTCTGTGGTCCCAGCCTTGAGAACACAGGACAGCAAGAAAAATGCAGGAATAAACCTTTCTTCAGAAGAAAAGTTCTGAACATTCATGCAATGAGGTGGGTAATCCTTTCTATAGCAACTGGGGAAAAAAGAAAGAAAGAAGAAAGAAAAGAAAAGAAAAGAAAGAAAGAAAGAAAGAAAGAAAGAAGAAAGAAAGAAAAGAAAAGAAAGAGAAAGAAAGAAAGGAAGGAAGGAAGGAAGGAAGGAAGGAAGAAAGAAAGAAAGAAAGAAAGAAAGAAAGAAAGAAAGAAAGAAAAAAGAAAGAAAGGAAAGAAGAATGGCCAAGGTAAAACTTTTAGTCATATAAATCATTCTTCAACTTTCTCTAGCTGTAACTTTATTAAACAAGTGTTACAGAGTACTTCTTCTTGTAGGTTAGCTGTTGCATTTGGTGGGACATTGTACTGGATTTTGAAACTTTGGGACACATAAGGAATCTAGCCCTGGAGGACTGCGCAGTCTTATGGGAGACACAAGAAGAAACAGAGGTACAATGCAGATCTCACCAGAGTGATTAAAACTTTGATAGGAAAAGCAAAGAGCGGTACAGGAATCTAGGAAAAAAATGTAACCCAGCCCGAGTCTAATAGCATGGCACCTGAGCTGAGTCTGAAAGAACTTGTTAGAATTAACTAGTAGAGAAAAGAGAGAAGAGAGAAGAAATGGTGTGCTATCAACACTCTGCGTGTGACTTCTTGGAAAACAGAAAATGTATCAATACAACCAAAAATAGGATGCTCCCTTCCAAGTTTAACAATAACACTTCCCACCCTTGGCTGCACACGATCTTAATTAAAATAGTTTCTCTTTGGACTATACACATTACTACTACTGTGGCCATTAATTGTGATATGTCAAGTCAATTCGAGTAAGAGTGGCCTGGCAGATTAATGAAGTTCTGAGTGAATCTGCAGATGGCTGACGTCAGGCCAGCAAACTGAGGGGGAAAGACCCACCCAGTTGTGTTGGCATCAACCAATAGGCTTGTAGTCCAGATAAAATAAAAGAGGGAAAGAAGAGGGACGTCTGCTCATTTCAAAGCGCTCCAGCCTTGGTGAGCAGCATCCTTTGCTGCTGGTGCCTTTGAACGTAGCTCTCCAGTTTCTCCAGCCTAGCAGGGCAGACTCACAGCAGCAACTACCCAGGGAGCGTGCAGGCTTCAGTCTCGGGCTGGCGCTTCACTCTCGATCCCTCCGCAGCTTCAGTTTTCTTGAGCTTTGAAGTTGCTGGATACTTCGGGTCTCCAGTGTGCAGACCACCATCGTGGATTCTCCGGCCACTGCTACTGCAGATGACCATTGTGGACTCTCTGCCTCTGATCCTGTAGCCTCCTAATAAATCTCCTTGCACAATTAGACATATATTTTCTATTGATCTTGATCCCCTAGAGAACCCTCACTAATACAATCGCCTTCTTAGACCTCTAGCTGTGCTAAGATCCCAAGGTTGGGATTCATGGCCAGACCCTGTGGGATTTTCACAGTTTCTCAGTCCTCACACTGATGCAGGTCTTCTAATGCAATGCCTGGCCCTTAGTAGAAGGCTCATGTATTAAATGGCATGAATGACATTTCTCCTCTACTTCTTTTTTTTCCCTTCTATTCCTCCTCTTTCAGGTAGTAGAGATGAATCAGCTAACTCATTCTATGTATGCTCAAATTACTCTCATCAAAACAGATTTTTCTCTTTATTTGTCTTGAGATTCTCAGTTTTAAGGCCTGGGGTCCACTAAACAGCTTGCAGTTTTACTTCTGCTCTCGAGGGCACTTAGTCCTTGATATATTAGATATCTTATATTTCTATCCGTGTGTGCCAACAATTCCTTGAGGACAGGGAACCTGACTATTCCATCTCTGAATTTCCACCTTAGCCCAAAGACGAGTTTGTTTAATGGAAAAGAAAGGAAGAAAAAAAGTAAGCTTTTATCCAGAATACTTTATTTTTCTCTGCTTTAACTGCTACCCATATGCACTCCTGAAAGTGCTGTGACATCTTTTCTTTCCCACACAGACAGGTTTGTCATGACTCTCGTATTTATGTTTCCCAACCCACTCTGATGCAGAGGGAAAAGTAAAGAAGACTCTACAGGATCGTACAAAGCCCAGCACAGGAAGGCAGGGTGTGAAGGGGATGCTGGGCCTGAGTCAGTTCTGAGACACAAGGAGATGCTGGGTCCTTCCCACCAAATGCTGGACTTCCTTCTCTCCTGTTCTCAGCCAAGAAGCATCCTGAACAGTGGCAGCTGATACCAACCAGGCACCAAAACCCATGGAAAAGTCTGCAGAGATGGGATGAGTCTAGAGCCAGATTTTCCAAAAACCAAAACCTGTTTTGGAAACTGCTGAGAGATAACCAGCTGCTGCCAAGATGATACATCCCCAGCCATTTCTCCCACTGTCCAGTCCTCTCTGAAATCTTGTTTCATCCTTCATCTCCTCTTTGAAAGACAACTTTTCTCCTTCTCTAGCAGCTTACAAACCTGTTCAAATATCTGTCATCAAAAAGGAATAATATTTTTAAAAGTTTAGAAACAAAAGCAATGAAAATTAAAACTTCCTAATCTTCCTCTTTTATGTAATGTCTTTTTTCTTTTCTTTTCTTTCTTTTTTTTTTTTTTTTTTTTTTTTTTTTTTTTTTTTTTTTGGTACCAGGGTTCAAAGTCACAACCTCACACTTGCCAGGCAAGCACTTATGCCGCTGAGCTAAATCCCCAGCCCTTCTAATATCTTTCTTGTACAACCTTCTTTAAGAGTTACCTATTCTCTGGTTCCACTTCCTCGTTTCCCACTTACTTGCAAACGCATTGCAGTGCGTGCCTCTCCTTCTTCCTTCCCTTGTGCTCATTTCTGTCTTCTGTCTTATTTGACAGCATCTGAACCTCTTGGCCGTGTTCTCTATTTTTCTACTTTGATTTCTACAGCATTTTTCTCTATTTCTCTATCTCTGACCATCATCTCGGAGTTTCTCACTGCTTGCTCTCTTTAATACTGGTGTTTACTAGATTTCCTTCTAGTCTAGTTTGTTTCTTTCTCACTCCACATTTTAAGAAACACTTTGTAGTACTTTCCTGGTGCTGAGATTCAGCCTGGGTGACCAAGGATCAGCAGGTGAACTCACTGTCCTGTGGGTGAGGATGCAGGAGTGTGATACAAGGGTTTCTCACTCTGCTCACTGTTTCCAGATGACTTCACCCGTATCCACCATTTCACCTGCCGCTAGTATGCTCCTAACTTTATAATCTGTAGCTTCAATTCTGTACTTCTTTCTGTGTTCCAAACCTTTATCACTATCTAAATGTTCTTTTAAAGATACCAACCAAACTTGCACAAGACATTATTTTTGTCACATACAGGAATTTAATTAATTTTATTTGAATTAAATTTACTTCTTCCACAAAAGCTATTTCTTATTTTAGCCCCTGTATCTCTATAAAGTCATCATCACCCAACTAAGCAATTTGAGCACTGAAGTTAGGAGACATTTAAGAGCCTCTTGGCCTTCATCCAATCAGTTTCTGGTCATAGCAATATTTTATCTTATGTGTCTCTTGCTTCTGCCCTTACTCTTTGCAACAGGTCACCACCATTGCTTGCTTCTCTATACTAAGCTTCTAGCAGTGCTGTAACAATTTATTCCTCCTCAGAACGAACTTTCCAACACACAAAATTGATAATGCTACTGTCCTACTCAAAACTCTTCAGCTGCTACTGGGTAAAAGTAAGAGATATTTGCCAGTTAATGAGCATGTTCATAATCTACACTTTCTGTGATGAAGCTCTTCTTCATAAGATTTCTGCTGTATTTGCCAACTCCTTCCCACAGAGCCATGAAGCCAGAACAACAAACCAATATTTCTACAGGAATTAAAATGGGAGGCATCTCATGCCTATGTCTCACAGGCAGTGTAAAAACTCTTACCTCTTCCTGAAATGTCACATTTTCTTACATTCTTTTAGATGGCTTTGCCATTCCTTATTATTTTCCTAGGCTTTGGTTTTCCCTTAGTCCACCAGGCATAATCAGTTCCTTTCTTGCGGGAGCTGGTACACATCACATTTGGAGGAGCTAATACATTCAGAAATGTTTTGCTTATTTTCATTCCTAAAAGTTAGAAACTATAGCATTTTCATCTACTATTCCCTGTCCTCCAAATAGTATGTATCATATAGTTGATGCTAAGAAAATATATTTAATATAATAATCCCTACAAACTAAATTTGTTCTGCCTTAAATTTATTATGCATTTTCTGCTATTTTAACCTCTGAGTTAATTGCATTTTGCCACCTGGAGGGCAATGTTCTTGGGATGTATGTGATGTCTGGATAAATAATTTCCCTGAAATCTAATCAGTCACTGATGAATCCCCATTTCTGGCAGTATTTCTGAGGGATCTGTTGGTTACTGCATAACAAATGGATTATTTTGAATCCATCTCTTTACGTTGGGGGCATTATTTATTTTACCAGAGATAAACATACAGGTATTATACTTAACAGAGCTTTTGGTGTCCTTACTGAATATCTGAATATCCATTGCTATACTATCCTACATAACTTTGTTTCCTACTAGTGAAAACGTTTCATAACAAAGGAAGTACAAAATGGCTTCCTATTCACAGATTGACTATTCTTATTATCTGGCCAATTTCTTAGACGTAGCTGGCTTGCTAGAATTGTAGAGCTTACTAATAATGATTACTTTGGCTCCAGCAAGGGGACAACATGCTATGGAAAAATTTTTGCTTTCCAAACCACTACTTTGCCTGGTGAATTCGAGTCCCCTTTGTCCCAAGATACCAATACCTCCACCATATCAGGATTACCCCTAACTCAAATTTTCAGATTTATGCTCTTGAACCAACAGATGGAGAAAGGCTCCCCTTTCCCTCCTTAACCCTTGTAGCCCAAACAGGTATCGCTTCTTATTGGTGCTAGCCACAGAGAACTTCATCATCCCTCATTCCTTATTTCACAACTGTGTCTACATGATTTTAAGGAACTTTTTTATAAAACCCCCCTCAAGTCATTCAGTGTGAGTGTCATCTGTTTTTAGCTAGAATGTTGATTGATACAGATGGTATCCCTTACATCCTGTAAAAGTGATTTTGATTGCATGAGAATCTGTAAACTGCTGTTGTAGATTTACACTCCTATGGAGGGTCCAGATTTCTAGATGAAACAATTTTAGGGAGACTTGACATGGTGGGGGGGGGACAGAAAAATCAAGTCTGGGATTAGAATAGAGATTTCTGTGAAAGCCTCTACATGTACAAAAAATTATCTGGTAGAGAGTCATCTCATCAAGGATTATTTGAGAAAAGAGGATTTATACATAAAATGATGCTAGTATATTCTAGTACACCAAAATTAAATTGGATTATTCATATACACCTTTAACAAAAATCAATTCCAAATGAATTAAAGGTATGTATAACAAGAAAAATTTTAAATTCATAGCAGATCACATAGGAGACTATCTTTACAGTAATGGTAAAAATTATGTCTTAAGACACCAAAAAAAATGCTTACATAAAAAAGTGATCTAGAATATAGAAGGAATTTTTAAAAACCTACCAACAATTAAAAAAATAATTCGATTAAAAACTGGAGACCACTGAGACCCCAGGCCAACAGCCTCTAAGCCCATGAGTGCACGCACTCCTTTAAGGGGCAGAGAAATCAGCGAGAGCAGCACCATGGGAGAGTCTGAAGCAGCAGTGTGGAGCCAGCAGCTGGGCTCTGGAGAACTCCACCAACAGAAGACCGGTCCAAGCCCCTACGTCCAGAGGCCAGGTTCAGCTTCATACCCAGCACAAATCCCATGGCAAACTTGGCCAAAGAACACAGCACACTTCTGGGATCTGACAAGGACACAATCACAGAACTGTGAACACCGGCAGTATTTCACTTTTATTCTCCCTTCTTTGCCCGATTGGCTATCATTTTTTTTTTTTTTTTTTTTTTTTTTTTTTTTTTTTTTTTTTTTTTTTTTTTTTTTTTTTTTTTTTTTTTTTTTTTTGGTGGCACCAGGGATCACATTCACAACCTCGCGCCTGCCAGACAGGCACTTAAGCCACTGAGCCAAACTCCCGGCCCTAGTATTTTGAGGCAGGGTTGCACTATGTAGCTTGGGCCGGCCTTGCACTCACGTTGTAGCCCAAGCCGGCCTCAAACTCACAACGCTCCACCTACCTCAGCCTCCCGAGTGCTGGTATCCTTTTCTTGTATGGTGGGATTTCATTTTGTTTTGTTTTGTATTTTGTGGTTATTTTTGTTTGGGGATTTTATTTCTTTTTCTGGTCTCCTTTATTTCTTTTAGTTTCTTTTTCTTTTTTCTTCTCGTTCTTCATTTTTTTTTTCAGTTTAGGTTTTTTATCTTTCTTTTTTGTTTTCTTCTACTAATCTTCTTTCTCTTCCCTCAACTACCTCTTTAAAATTACACTTTCAAGTGATTGAACATTGTCACTTCCCTTTCTGATTCGTCCTTCAAATTCTCTTTCATTCTTCTACTCCTGTGTCCTCCAGTTTCCCAAAGCTCAGGTGGTCATCCCTTGATTTTCAGCCTTGATTCTAGTATGATAGACCTCAGTCATCACTTTATCCTATCCCTTACCCATCTTAACCCCTCCATCCCCTGCAGCAGGATAAAATCTTGCCACCGAGGGGAAAACCACTGCATACAAGTATGTTGTATATGTCTGAATTTGTTATATAACTTTATACATTGCTCCTGTGGTTGGACGTATTAAGTTAATGCTTATCACAGTTTGTCAATAGTTAAACTGTACTTGAAACTATTGTTATTGCTAACTATATTACATTAGCCAGGATGTCATACATGAAATAATCAGTTTTTCACCCCTGTATGATAACATTGCAATTGTATGGGGTCATAATCATCACCACAGACCAGTACCAAAGGAATGGATGCTGAGTCAAATAGTAACTTTGCATCCTCTACAAATTGGGAAGGTAGGTTCTTGGAATAGCTATAAAGAATCATCTATGTCTAGAGAACATCCCTGAAGAACAGACATCTCTTAGGGAACTAATATAGCTATCAACTGTAAGAAATTGGCAAGCATCAATATAAAAAATGAAATAAAAAAGAGGAGATAGAAAATAACTAGAGACAGAAGTAAAATTCAGCCCCAGGACCCCATCCCACCCAGGATGAAGCCAGAGAAACAATGAGATAGACAAAATTGGAAGTCAAACACTGGAACCTCCTGAAATGATAGCAATAGAAGTGAAAAAACACTAGTGGAAAAGACTATAGAGAAAGTGATCTCTCTCAAATGATGCTTAAAATCAAAGATATTAGAGTAGATACAGATAAAAGAATAGATGAGTTTTGGAAAATGATGGAAACCACAAATGCCCAACATAGGAAAGACATGAAATTCATGAAACTGATCCAAACAGAAATCTAAGAGATTGAAACCTCCACTGAAAATATAAACAACAGATTGAATGAAAGAGAAGATAGAATATCAGATCTTAAAGACAAAATTGCAGCTGGAGATCATGAAAAGAAAGATATCACAAAAATAGCAAAAGATCATCAAAACTCAATCCAACAGCTACAAGATGAAGCCCAGAAGAATAACATAAGATTGATCAGAGTCAGTGAGAAAGCTGGATACAGCACAAATGCCACACACACACACACACACACACAAACTCTTCACAAAAACCAGAAATTCAGCACAAGAACAAAATATCGAAAGCAGTTAGAGAAAAGAACAAATCATCTATAAAGGAAAGTCCATCAGAATCACAAAAGACATCTCAACACAAACTCTCAAATCAAGAAAAGGTAGGAATGAGGCGTTTGAAGCTCTAAACAAAAACAAATTACAACCCAGATTGGTCTACCCCACAAAACTATCTTTCAAAATTGATGGAGAAATAAGATACTTCCATGAAAAAGAACATCTGAGGCAATTCATGACCACCAAGTCAGCTCTTAAGAATACTCTGAAGCATACGTTAGAAAGAGAAAATGAAGACCACAACAAGAAGAATACCAACAGAAAGAAGTCACCAAGCAGGGCAAGCAGTTAAACAGAGGGGAAAGCTAGGGAACCAACAACAGGAAAATAACATGGAAAAAAATAAACTAATACATATAAGTTGTAACCATCAACATAAACAGATTCAACTTACCAGTCAAAAGAAACAGACTGGCAGAATGGATTAGGAAGAAATATCCAACAATATACTACATTCAAGAAATATATTTAATTCAAACAGAAACTCACAAACTTAAAGTCAAAGAATACAAAACAATACTCCATGTGACAAGATACCAGAAAAAAAAAAAAAAAACAGGAGTAACTATCCTATTTGCAGACAATGTGAACTTCAAACCAGATCTGATCAAAAGAGACAAAGAGGGACATTACATATTTGTTAAGGGAAGACTCCAAGAAGAAATAACAATCAGAAATATATATGCACCAAACCCTGGGGCACCCAACTACATAAAACAAACATTAATGGACATGAAAAATCAAATAAGCACTAGCACAATTGTTGTGGGGTCCTTACTACCCCACTCTCACAAGTAGATAGATCAACCAGACAAAAAAATCAACAAACAAATATCAGTATTAAAATGAAACTGTGAACAAATGGACTTAGTAGATGTCTACAGAGTGTTTCAACCCAAAAAATCAAAATATACATTCTTTTCAGCTGCACATAGTACAATCTCCAAAATAGACAACATATTAGCCCATAGAACATGCTTAAGTAATTGCAAAGGAACTGAAATTATCCCACGCATATTATTTGAGTACAGTGCAATGAAACTGGAAATCAATGGCAAGGGAAACCACAAAAACTACATAAACACATGGAAATTAAACAGCACCCTCATGAACAACCAATTAAACACAGCAGAAATTAAACAGTATCTACAAGTAAATGAAAATACCAATACAACATATTGGAAGATATGGGACACAACAAATTTCCCTTTATACAAGGGAAATTTATGGTGGTGAAGTCTCACATCAAGAAAACAGAAAGAGCTCAAATGAACAACTTAATGTTACTTTCAAACTCTTAGAAAAGGAGAAAAAAATCAAACCCAAAGCACTAGAGAAGAAATAAAAAAGATCAGAACAAAAATTAATACAATAGACACTAAGAAAATAATACAAAATATCAATGAATCTAGTTGGTTCTTTGAAAGATTAAAAAGTTTGATAAACCTCTAGCCAACCTTATCAAAAGGAGGAGAGAAAAGACTCAAATTCAATTGATTAGGAATGAAAAGGGTGAAATTACAATGAACCCTGAGGATATTCAAAAGATCATCAGTACCTACTTCGAGAACCTGTACTCTGGTAAGTTGAAAAACACAGAAGAAATGGACAGATTTCTGTACACATACAAATGACCAAAACTGAATCAAGAATATGTAAGTATTCCATATAAATTAATACCAGTAAATGAAATTAAAAGTATAATTAAAAACCTACAAACAAAAGAAAATCGCAGGCCCAGATGGATTCAGTGTTGAATTCTACAAGAAAGTTAGAAAGGAACTAATGCTGAAACTCTTTAACGAAATTGAAAGGGAAACAATACTGCCAGAATCATTCCTGGAAGCAAATATTATTCTGATACCTAAATGAGAGAAGGACCCAACCAGAATAGAAAACTACAGACCAATCTCCCTAATGAACATAGATGCAGAAATCCTGAATAAGATACTGGCAAACAGAATGCAATAAATCATCAAGAAAATTATACACTGTTATCAAGTAGGATTCACCCCAGGGATGTAGGAATGGTTCAACACATACAAATCAACAAATGTAATACAACATATTAACAGAGCCAATGACAAAAATCACATGGTCATCTCAATAGATGCAGAAAAAATTCAGCACCCATTCATGATAAAAAAAAACTAAAGAAAATTGGAATAGATGGTCTTTATCCCAATCTGATGATAACCATCTATGACAAACCCACAGATTACATCAAACTAAATGGTAAAAAACTGAAAGATTTTACTTTAAAATCAAGAACAAGATAAGAGTGACCATTATTACCACTTCTATTCAATGTAGCTCTGGAAATATTAGCCACAGCAATCAGACAAGAGAAAGAAATAAAATAAATAAGAATAGGAAATGAAGTAGTTAAATTATTGCTACTCACAGATGACATGATAATCTACATAGAAGACCCCAAAAACTCCACCAAAAGACTTCTAGATTTAATAACTAAATTCAGTAGTATAACTAGATACAAAATCAACACTCAAAAACCAATAGCCTTCCTATAAATAAGCAGCAAACTCACAAAGAGAGGAATTAGGGAAACCACACCCTTCATAATAATCTTAAAAAAAGAAAGAAAGAAAAAGAAAAGAGAAAACTTACAAGTCAAAAGAACAAAGGAAATAAAAGATCTATACATTGAAAATCATAGTAATTTGAAAAAAGAAATCAAAGAAGGTATCAGAAAATGGAAAGATATTCCTTATTCATGGATAGGAAGAACCAACATAGTGAAAGTGGCCATACTCTCAAAACTTCACACAGATTTAATGCAATTCTAATCAAAATACCTTTAGCATACCTCACAGAATTAGAGAAAACATTCCTAAAATTCATTTGGAACCAGAAGAGACCAAGAATAGCAAAAGTAATTCTGGGCAACAAAGGCGAGTCAGGAAGCATCACAATTCCTGAACTAAAATTATACTACAAAGCCACTGTGATAAAATCAGCATGGTATTGGCAAAAGAAACTGACTTGAACATCAGTGAAACAGACCAGAAGATGCAGATGTAGCCCCAAACACACTCAGCTACACTGTCTCTGACGAAGGGGTCAAACATGTACACTGGAAGAAAGACAGCCTCTTTAATAAATGATGATGGAAAAACTGGCTTTCCAAATGATGAAAACTAAAACTAGATCAATGTCTATCACCATTCACTAAAATAAAGTCAAAATGGATCGAATTCCTAAACATTAAAACAGAAAAACTAAATCTACTGGAAGAGAAATTAAGTAGAAATCCTGAAGACATAGGTGTGGGCACACACTTCATGAACAAAATCCCTGAGCATGGGAAACACTGCAAAGAATAAATAAATGTGATCTAACCTTATTTAAAAAACTTTTGCAGAGCAAAAGAAATCACCAGTACGTTGAAAAGAAAACCCACAGAGTGGGAAAAATTTATAGCCAGTTGTCCCTCAGACAAAGGACTTATATCTAAAACATATAAAAAATTTTAGAAATTGGGTCCTCAAAATTCAAAGACCAAAAATGGGCATCCCAGATGAGTACACACTTCTCAGATGAAGAAATTCAAATAGCAAATAAATATGTGACGTAATGTTCAAAATCATTGGTTATTTGAGAGATGCAAATTAAAACAATGCTGAGATTCCACCAATAAATGCTGGAGGGGCTGTGGGAAAAAGGAACTCCAATGTTGGTGAGAGTGTAGACTGGTGCAACCACTGTGGAAATCAGTATGAAGATTCCTAGTAAAAAACTAGGAATAGAGGTCCCATTTGACCCAGCTATTCTGCTTCTGCATATTTTCCTAGAAAAATTAAAAACATCATACCACAGTGATATATGTGCATCCATGTTTACAGCAGCACAATTCATAATAGCTAAATCCTGGAAACACCCAAATGCCCATCAACTGAGGAATTGATAAAAAAAAAAAGTGGTATTTTTTGTACAATGGAGCACTACCTGGTCATAAAGAAGGGTAATCTTGAGACTTTTATAGGTAAATGGATGCAGTTTGATACCATCCTCACGAGTGAAATAAATCAGACTCCTAAGGGTAAACATCATATTGTCTCCCTAATGTGAGAAGCTGAGAGTAAATCAGATTCAAAATGTGCAATAGATACTGTGAAATGAGAAGAAGTTGTTTAAAAAGAAAGAGGAATGGGGATGGGGGAAATGAGAAAAGAAGGAAGGGAAAAGAAAAGAAAATATAGTGCACTCCAGCTGCCATCAGGGAGGCTTCCCACCTGCAAGCAGCTCAGGTCCGGGAGGCAGTGGCCCACTCTGCCCCTGCATGCACACCAGCCACCATTTGGGATGCTTCCCACCACCAGTAGCCAGCACTAACTGGGAAAATCAGCTGCTAACCCTACACCAGCACACCCAGTTGCCACCATCAGATACCCATAACCAGCACTGGCTAGAAGAACCAAACTGTAACTCTCTGGAGAAGTTGTAGCCAACGCAGAAAGAGCCTGGGACCCCACTACTGCTCGTCCAGAAGAATCCAGGAAAATGTCAAGACAAAGAAGCAAAAGGGAGTCTCTGGCCTCCAACCATGCAGAGCATGTCCAGGATACATACACATAGAAGAAATCAGGAGTAACACACCTGAGTTTCTGAAGTGATGACAACTGAAGTAAAGAAACAACTTCAAGAGGTTATAAAAGAAATTAGAACAGAAATACTATCTCAGGTAAAAGAAGAAATGAAAAACATAGTAAAAGAATTGCTAAGCACCTCTAAAGAAGACATAGATTAAAAAACAGAGAAGCATAGAAAAACAGAAAAACCTTGAATGAACAACATGAAAAGATTTAGAATACATGAAACTTTCAAAGAGATAGCCAGGAAATCAAAATCTCCATTGAAAGCTGGCAAAACCACTTGAAAGAAACTGAAGATAGACTTTCAGACCTTGAAGACAGGTTTGCAACTTGCGATCACAAAAGGAAAGATCTCTTAAAAATAACAAGGAACCAGAAAATAACAATTCAATGGCTGCAAGATGATGCAAAGAAAACTAACTTAAGAATAATAGGTATCAGTGAAAAATCAGGGGTCAACACAAATGACATAAAAAGTCTATTTAGAGAAGCAATAGCAGGAAACTTCCCAAGCGTGGGAAAAGAGTGTGATACACAGATATGTGAGGCATGTAACTAGCCATAACCAAAATAAATCTACACCCAGACATATAATAATCCAAATCCCAGAAATTCAGCACAACAGAATATTAAAAGCTGTTAAAGAAAAGAAACATATAACCTAAAAAGGAAAACCCATCAGAATCACGACAGATTTCTCAAAACAAACCATCAGATCAAGAAGAGGCTGGAGTGAAGTTTTTCAAGTCCTGAAAGAAAACAACTTCCAACCCAGACTGATGTACCCTGAAAAACTGTCTTTAAAAATTAATGGAGAATCAAGATACTTCCATGACAAAGAACAACTGAAGGAATTCATGACCACCAAACCAACCCCATGAAGAATGCTGAAGGACATCATAGAGAGAGATAAAAATGACCATGATCCCAGAAATAGCAAGAGTGGGATTCCCAAGCGGGGCAGATAATTGAATGGAGGGGAAAAGTAGGGAGCCAATGGCAGGAAAATAGCCTGGCAGAGACAACCAGTGCATGTTGGCCACAGCCATTAATGTAGATGGCTTCAATTCACCAATTAAAAAAAAAAGAAACGCAGGCAGAGTGGATCAGGAGACAGGATCCATCAATATGTGTTATACAAGAAACACATTTAACTCAAAAGAAAATTCACAGATTGAAAGTCAAAGGAGAGAGAACAATGCTGTATGTGACATGGAACCAGAAAAAATTAGGTGTAGCTTTCCCATCAACTCCAGAATGGATAAGAAAGAGATGACATTTTTATACAGTGGAAAGAAAGATAACCTTGAGGATCTTGTAGGTAAGTGGATACAACTTGAGATTATGCTCATGGGTGAAATGGTTCAGAGTCACATGGGTGTACATTATGTTGTCTCCATAGTATAAAAAACTAAAGGAGTTAGTGGGATCCAAAATATATAATAGATATTGTGAAAGTGAAAGGGGAGGAAATGTCTAAAAAGGGAAGGCAGTGGCCATTGTCAATCTATTATCATGTTTTGAAGCCATGTAGTGTTTTCATTGTTCTGTTTAGTTTAGTTTTCTTCTGTTTTGTTTTGTTTGATTTCATTATATTTGATGGCATGGATAGCTAGATAACAAAATATATTATGGCAACCACTATTGATTTCCTATTACCTTGCTTTGAAGCCCTGTATTGCTTTCATTGTTTTGTTTTCACTGATTTTATTCTATCTTGTTTTGATTTTATTATGTCTGAAGATGTAGGCAGCTACTTTGAAGATAACAAGAGGCATTATGGTAGCCACTGTTGTTTTCCTATTATCTTGTTTTGAAGTCCTATATTGCTTTCATGGCTTTATTTTGATTGGTTTTATTCTGTTCTGTTTTGTTTGATTTTATTATGCCTGATGGTATGGGTAGTTATTTTGAAGATAACAAGAGGCATTATAGTAGTTATTATTGATTTCCTTTTATCTTGTTTTGAAGTCCTGTGCCATGTTCATTGTTTTGTTTTGATTGACTCTGTTCTGTTTTATTTTGTTTGGTTTTATTCCCTTCACAATAAAAAAAGAAAAGAGAAAAACATATACATACATACCTATATGTATATATATATATATATATATATATATATATATATATATTTATGATAGTTAAGATGGTTACACTAGTAATTTCTCTTAGTTCATTGAAAAGAAAGCTTTGTACTTACATTGTTTGATCAATTTTTCATGCCTATATCTTGCAATCTGTGCAACTTCTTTGAAGATAACCATATACAATCTATTAATTATTATTACTCTCCTATTATCTTGTTTTGAAATTTTGTGTCATTGTCTTTATTGTTCATTCTCTTTAAAAGAAATAAAAACTGGGGAAATTATATGAATTAATGTTTCAAAAGGAGAAACATTAATGACCAAAAATATGTAAAACAAATGATCAATGCTGTAAGCCAAAAGGAAATGTAAATCATCACTTCAGTGAGATATCATCTCACCACAGTTAGAAGTGCATGATTAAAACAACTCCCCACCAATTACCAATGTTGGTAAGGATGTGGAGAAAGAAAGAATTCCTATCCCTTCTTGTTAGAAATGTAAATTCGTACAGTCTTTATAAAAAGTTCAGAAAACTAAAATGTAGATCTGCAATACATTCCACTTCTCTCGCTTTTGGGTATGTATTCAAAAGAAGTGAAATTGGCACAGTAAAGAGATAACTGCACATCATATTTATTGCAGTAATATTTTCAGTAATGAAGGTATGGAATCAGCCTAGGTATCCATTAACAGATGAATGGTTAAGGAAAGTGTGATGCATCTACACAATGTAGCATTATTCAGTCATAAAAACAAAATAAATATTGTCATTTGCAGAAAAACTCTATAGAGATATTGTGTTAAGAAGTAAGGCAGACACGGAAAGACAAGTATTACACATATTCTTTTAGACACGTGCTGTAGTCAGGGGTTACAGGGAGAACAACTAAATACAGGACACAGAGTTTATAATACTGTTTTATGATGGTCACCCAAAGTTAAACACAAGAAAGTGCAGGAAAATCTGTCCACAACACTAAAGACCCAGAATATTCAGCCAAGGGTCTGGATCCCACAGCAATATCCTGCATGAGTTCAGCTGAAGACCCAAAATACATGACAATGTCTCCCACAAATCCAACTAGAAATCTAAGAGCCCACGATAAGGACTCATGCCAGTCTATTTTACAATTCTATGCTGGGAAGGCCAAAGGTCAGCGGTGGAACTAGAAAGTCTATGCCAGCAGGGTGAAGGAGCTGTGCAGTAGGTTGAGGGTTCTACACTGGAGCTGAGAAGTCACGTTCAAAATAAGGAGCTGGGCTGCACTGAAAAGTACCACAGCCATCCTCTGTGGCAACGAAGTCCCGAGCTCCTTCAACGATGAGAACAGTTGAGTACAGGTCAGGAAGCCCAGTGTGACAAGCTTCTCCAGAGCACATCTTCCCCTCCGGAGCCAGGAAGTGATGCTCAATGTGAGGAGCAGAGTTCCCCAAGGTGAACCACAGCCACTCTCATTGATGAGGTCCCGAGCTCCTCCAACAATAATGGCCGAATCCATACTGGGGAAACCAGAATGGCAAGCTCCTCCAGAACCATCAGCTCAAAACAGCAACTCTTGAAAGAACCCACAGTGCCTTACTCTTCTTCTCCACGTGTCTATTTATGCTGGTAACTTTCTTCAGGTGTACCATCTATACCCAGCACCATGCTGATTTAATTCAGCTGGTGCTAAGTTGACCATTTTTAATCCATAACAGCATGAAAGCAAAAAAAAGTAGATCTGTATGTGGAATAGTGATTACCATGAGTTGGGAAGGCGATGTGGAGGCAAATGGAGGGTAGATATAAGGAAATTGCATTTGATCAGTGCATGCTATAGGCATGTGTAGAAATATCACACTGAAGCACATGGATATAAAAATTAATAGCAACAAAAAATAAAATAATTATAATAAAACAACTTCCATCCCCCGAAAGGTGATACATCCAGTAATACTGACATTGAAGAGTTGTAAAGAAACCACAAAGTGAAAAACCAAGCAATTATTGGGGAAAAAATATTTGTAACACTTTTTAAGTGAGAAAAGATCAGTATACAGAATATTAACAGAACTGCTATAGATTAATGAGAAAAGTCAAATAAAATAATGAAAAAATATATAAATTGGCATTTCACACACACAAAAGCCACACACATATAGCAGATAAGCATTTGAAAAGATGCGCAGTGTAGTCTTAGAAATAAAAGTCTTAGCACAATGTTTACTTATCACAATAATGAAAAGTCATTATCTTAAACCTGTTAAGACATGAAAGCAAGTTAATTTTAAAAAGTGTACTAATTATTTGACAGTACTTTTTTGTTTGAAAGAGAATAAAAAACAATAAAAGTGATACAGAATTTCAAAACAAGATGATAGGAAATTAATGATGGTTATCATATTGCATATTGTTGTCTTCAGAATAGTTGCTCAGATTTACCAGCTATAAGCATGCAAAATTGATTGAACAATGTAAGCACCAACTGTTCCTTTCAATGAACTAATAGAATGAGTAGTACAACTGTCTTAGCTGTCTCGTGTATACATATATATTTTTTATCTTCCTTCCTTTCTCCTTTGTACCATCCCAGTTGCTCTTTCCTTTTGAACAGCTTCTTTCCCTTTTACAATATCTAGTGTACCTTTTGGATCTTATTTACTCTCATTTGTTTACACTAGTGAGACAATACAGTGTTTATACATGCAAATCTGATTTATTTCACTTATGAGTATGGTCTCTAGTTGCATCCATTTACCTATAAAAGTCTTGAGTTTATTTTTCTTTATAGCTGAGTAGTACTCCATTGTATAAAAATACCACGCCATTTTTATGCATTCCTTGGTTGATGGGCAATTGTGTTGTTTCCAAGACTCAGTTATTATGAATTGTGTTGCTGTAAACATGGTTGCACATATATCACTGTGGTATGATGTTTTTAATTTTTCTGGAAAAATACCCAGTAGAGGAATAGTAGTGGGTCAAATGGGACCTCTAATACTAGTTTTGAGGACTCTCCACATTCATATCCACAGTGGTTGCACCAGTCTACACTCCCACCAACAGTGGAGAAGAAGAGTTCATTTTTCCTCAGAGTCCCTCCAGTATTTATTATTGGCCGATTTTTTTTTTATGATAGCCATTTTTTCTGCAGTGAGACAGAATCTTGGTGTTGTTAATAATTTGCATTTCTTTCTTTTTTTTTTTTTTGTACTGGAGATTGAACTCACAACCTCGCACCTGACAGGCAAGCACTTAGGCCACTGAGCTAAATCCCCAGCCCTATTTTTTTGAGACAGGGTCTCACTATGCACTTCAGACTGGGCTTGAACTCACTTTGTAGCCCAGGCTGGTCTTGAACTCACAAGCATCCTCCTGCCTCAGCCTCCCGAGTGCTGGAATTAAAGGTGTGCACCACCATGCCCAGCTTAATTTGCATTTCTTGAATGACCAATAATGTTGGACACTTTTTCATACATTTATTTGCTATTTGGATTTCTTCATCCAAGAACTGTGTATTCATCTCAGATGTCCATTTTTGAATTGGGACTTTAAATTTGGAAGACCTGATTTTTTTTAATTCTTTATATGCTCTAGATAGAAGTCCTTTGTTTGAGAGACAGTTGGTTAAATATTTTTTTCTCAATTCATGGTTTATCTTTTCACTCTGTTGGTGATTTCTTTTGATGTGCAAAAGCTTTCTAATGATATAAGATCTCAGTTGTTGATTCTTTGAAGTATTTTCCTTGTAGTTTGTTTTTTACATGAACTCTCTGCCTATCTCTATGTCTTCAACATTTCTACCTAATTTCTTTTCCAGGAGATTTAGTGTTCCTGTTTTAATATTTAGATTTTTGATCCATTTTGACTTTATTTTAGCACATGGTGATAGGAATGGTCTAATTTTAGTCACTGGCACGTGGAAAGTCAGTTTTTCCAGCAAACTCATGGAGAGAAAAATTAGGAAAACCACTCCCTTCACAGTAACATCCAAAAAATGAAATACTTAGGAATCAATCTAATAAAGGAAGAAAAAGAGCTATACATTGAAAATTACAGTACTCTGAAAAAAGAAATCAAAGAAGATCTCAGATAATGGAGAGATATACCTTGCTCATGGATAGTAAGGACCAACATTGTGAAATTGATCATACTTCCAAAACTGTTATATAGAGTTAATGCAATCCTGATCAAAATACCGTTAGCATACCTCATGGATCTAGAGAAAACATTCCTAAAATTCATCTAGAACAAGAAAAGACCTAGAATAGCAAAGCCAATCCCTAGACAACAAAGGCAATGTGGGAGGCATCACAATCCCTGACCTGACATTATACTACAAAACTACTGTGATAAAATCAGCATGGTACTGGCCAAAAAAAAAAAAAAAAAAAAAGACCTGAGGATCAGTGGAACAGATCAGAAGATGGAGACACAACTACAAACACACTTGGCCACCTTATCTTTGACAAAGGGGCCAAACATGTTCACTGGACGAAAGGTAGTATATTTTTATAAAATAAAAATTGAATATTTACAAACCCTATGACCTAGTAGAAATTCTACTACTAGAGATTTGTCTAGAGAAGTAATGCAAATGAGTATTAAGACAAATGGGGAAAAACTGGTTATTGTAACATTGCTTGTCATAGCACTTGATCTTAGCCAAAAGGCCGAGAAGCGATTGCTTGTCATAGCAAAACAAATGAAAGAAAGAATAAATAAGTAAGTAATAAAATCACACTGTATTTCTTGGTTGCTTTTCTTGTTGCTGAGAAAAAATACCCAACACCCAAAGTTAAAGGAAGAAAGGTTTACCTGGCTCACAGTTTGTAGAGGTTTCAGTTCATAGCAGGCTGGTTCCCAGGCAGGGCAGCATGGCAGAGGAGAAATAATCCATGGTGGGCTCAGAAGGCACTGAAGCAATGAAGTAAAGCAGCAGCAAGTGACAACCACAATAGCCCTCTCTGTCTCCCTTATATTGTGTTTTATCCAGGTTACATACCCTTAGAATGGGTAGCACTCATACCAAGGGTGGAGCACCCTTATCCTACCCAGAAATGTGGGAAACCAAGTGGAGTAATTTAGTAATTACACACCTTTCATCCCAGCATCACACACACTAGATCCAGCACCTCTGGAAAGCCCCACTTCTGACTGCATGAGGCTCTGGGGAGACATCTGAACACGAGCTGTAACACTATATTAGTCTTTAGAAAAATGATACTTAAATTGCAGTGTAGTACATAGACATTATAGGACAATGAAAAGTCATTTAGTGTAATTATAGATTACTCAACAGGTGAACCTTAGACATATTGTAAGGCAAATTTCAAATGGGTACATTCAATCTTATAATGAAGACAATTTTGAAACATGTTTTTGGAGAAAATGAGTAAAAAACTGTGGACAACAAAATGGTAAATACAGAAATCAGGACAGAGGTTGTATGTCTGAGTAGCAGACACGGTGATGGGGCAGGAGAATTCAGAGCTACGTGAGTACAGATAGTGTCTGCTGCTTCTGTCTGTAAGGTGTTCTTAGGTCTTTGTTTTATTGCTTTGCTTCAGAGCTGTTATACTTATTCTTTGGGTCTTTTGGTTTCCTGTGGGTCTGTTCATTTAAAATGTCTTCCCTCCCTCAAGAATTTCCCTTGGTCTTTGGTTTCCAGTGAAAACTAGGAACTCCTTTTCTAAGTCTTCTAACTAGAAACTTGAAATTTCTTTTAGAATTTTACTCCTGCACACACCTGGCTGATGAGGAATTCCACAGAAATGAGCCTACCTTTCAGACAAAATGTTTTGAGAAAAGAAAGACAAAAACCAAGCAAAAACAAAACAAGAGATTTCCCCTACATTCTTGAGTCCAGTGGGATCCTTATCTCAATGTATTTGGCCAGGAAAAAAATGGTTTTCTCTTGGGCACTTAGATGCCCACACCACAACCACCATCACCACCACTGCCACACAGCTTTGCAAATGCAGCTCACCCCACAGAAAAAAGAAGAGAAGGGGAAGAAAGAAAAAGGAACAATGCCAGCAAGGAAACCTGCAGCAATTTCCTGCCTTACCCTCCAACTCACGGCGGCCCCAATTCCTAGTTGTCTGGCTGGCAAGATGAGAATTTCTGCTGTGCTCACCCTCTCTGCAGTTCTGGGTTTTTCTCTACCCCTAAGTCAAAACCAAAAGATGAGGAAAAACTGGGAACTCATTCCTTGTTATGGAACCCCAGCTGGCCTTTCTTTTTGTATTTTGCCCAGAAGTTTTCCATGTATTCACTGGAAGAGGTGAGCTGGGGTGAGTTTACTACATCTTTTCATGTATCCAATGTTGCATACCACAAGCGATGAAAGATAGCAAAGCAAAGTAAGTTTCATTCTCAGAGGGTCTCATCATCTGGTAGGGGAGACAGACTCTAAGCAGGTTCTGTTAGAGAATTTGGCCCTGACAAGGAAAAAAGGAAATGGAACCAGAAGTAAAAGGGTTCAAAAAGTAAGACTGACTAAGAGGTGCTTTTCGTTAACAGTTAAGTTAGGTTCACAGCTTCTACCAACACTTAGCACACCTTAATTATTTTCTTAATTATTAGAAAATCTTCATTGTGCTCTATTCTTTGGGTAATAAGCTACATGCAAGTGGGTCTGTGTCTGCGTCATGTCGTACTCATGTCATCCCACATGCAGGTGGCCGAGCTGTTTGTTGACTGGTTATATAGTATTTGGCTCCATATTGCTGTACCGGCACTGCCAGGAACCTAATGACTTCCCTTGTCCTTTATTTCAGCGCACAGCCAATCCAAAGTCAGAGTGCAAAGACTTGAGTCTCTGCCTGCTGCAATTGAAACATTTTTCCTCCACCTGGGTGGGACGCTGTTAGAGCCAGGAAATTAACATTGGCTGGAAGAAGACTTTAACCAATGAATAACAGAGTTTGCTTGTAAATCCTCCAACTCCTTTCCCTTTAGAGAGGGTTATTTCCCCGGCAGGGGGTAGCTTCAGTTGCCTGCAGTGGTAATGGGTTTGATAATGCACAATTTGTTGGCTGCCTTCCCTTCTTTGACTCATTTTAGCATTTTGGAATTCTCTTATCCTCTTAAATAAACTACTTTCCCCTAAATCCTTAGTTCAGATTCTAATTCTAAGGTGACCCAAAGTCGGATAAGTGCACACTGTGCACACAGAGGAGTAGGATTTTCATTAAGAAGTTCATTTGCAGCTGGTAGAGTGGGCAGACTGCTAGACTTCAAGTCAGGAGGTTCTAGTTTATCCAATTACTGGCCAAGCAACCTGGCATAAGTCACTTGATTGCAGAATAGTTTAGATTTCACGATTTGGAATAGGGAGGTTATAAGATCTGCTCCATAATATCCCTGTGAAGATTAAATGAAGTTAAGTACTCTGTGTAAAAAACACCTACCAGGGAGGGCATCACATTGTGAGTGCTCAGTGCCTGAACTGATGCTAGGTAAGATTTGCACGCAGCATTCTTCGTTGTGCTGTGACAACGAAGCCTGTTTGGTTTTCTTCCCTCATGGAACCTGGGGTTTGGATTAGCACGTCCTGTCAGCATCAGGAATTGCTAACGGTGGGGAAACACTGGAGAGACCATATTGTTTCCACGTGAGGAGTACGCTTCTAATTAGGAGAAGCCTGTTTGGTTTCAACATAAACGGGCACTGGCTCAGCAGTGATCCCGCTTTCCCGAGCCCCAGTGTGCTGCAGGGGAAACGTCCAGCAAACGTCTCGCAGAGAGTACGTTCTCATTTTATTTATATGGAGTTTTTATTTGAGAGTTGTTTCATGAAGTTTTTGTGGCTTAAATTTTAGGTCAGAAAGAAAACATAGTGATCAATAGTATTTCATAGTGATCTGCTGTATTTCAGATAGGGAATCAAAGGCTCTCATACCCTCTCCTCAACAACGGTATTCAGAAACACGGACAACGATCATCAACCATGCAAAAGATTAATAAGTGAGAGAGCAAAGCATCTTATTAAAATGATGTCAAAAAATTATAAAACAAGGTGTTACATTTCAAATTCAACTTAAGATTCTACCAACTAGAACAGCCCAACGACAAAGGAAATGACTAAAGTGATAGTTTGCCATGCCTGGATGTATGTAAGAGTACAATGAATTTGAGTGGGATGTTCTTTTTTTTTTATTTTATAACAAAAAAGAATGTAATAGGACATTAGAAAAATATTGGCAAGAAATACAAATGGTATGAATGCTACATTATTTTTAAAGAACAATTCACAGTAAAAATGAAATCTGAAAATGACCCTGTGAAAACTACTTTTCACTCAAAATTATTTTTCTTTAACTATCTTAACTAATTTTTTGTATCGGTATACGTAAACATATACATAGTTTTTCTTTCAGTTTGTCACACAAGTGCAACAATATGATGATTACATATGTGTGACTTATTTATTTTGCTGATAAGTATGTTCTCAAGGCGCATCCATTTAAGTAGAGTGGGATGTTCTGAAAGGGATTTCTGCTCTGTGAGGGGAGCATTTAACTGGACACTCAAATCTTTTTTGGTTTTAGCATTCTCCAGCAAATACCCGTTTAGAACATATAGAGTATGCTTAGTGAAAACAGATATCAAACCCCCTTGTGTCACTGAAATGATCCTCATCTCAATTCTTTCTTCTAATTGGTATTCCAGTACTTTTATTTCTGCATTCCCAAGACAACCCAGGGCCTGTCAGGTCTCCATTCCTAGGCTAGATGCACGGGTATTTCACACAGATGGGCTTTGATGAGGCCAGGCCAGGCAAGGGGCTAAAGATGACTGTATTAGTTATGGTTCTCCAGAGGAACAGAATCAATGGAAAATACATGGAAGATTATAAAAGAGACTTTGTTAGCCTGACAGGATCAGAAGCAGAAGAGTCCACGATGGTTGTCTGCACATTGAAGAGATAAAGGAACCAGTGCTTGCTGAGCCAGGAAGATGGAAGACATGGAACAAGCAGGACCGAGGATTGGACACGAGTAGATGGTCAGAGGTCTAGAAACTCACTGAAGGTCACCAGCACAAGTCTGTGTTGGAAAGCTGAAGAAACTCCAGACTGATGTACAAGGCAACGGTGGAGCACCTCCCAAACGGAAGCACTTCCTTCTGTGCCTTTTTGATTCCATCCAAGCTGCAAGCTTATTGGTTGTTGCTACCCACATCCAGGAAGAGTCTTTTCCCCTCGATTTACTGCCAATCATCCACAGTCTCACCCAGAACTTTACTAATCTGCTAGGCAGTTCCCACGTAAGTCAAGCTGACATCACAATTAATGATCACAATGACTGTAGCGGCAGTGGAGGTGCTGTGCTCAGCCCTCCCAAGCTACAAGAAGTACAGTGAACTGGCAGTTCCCAGCTTTCCAGCTCTTCAGCTGAGTCCACAGCTACCAGAGAGTCCTCGTTAGTGACTGAACGTGGCAAAAGCACCAAGACCTGCTCACTGCAGCTTAATCTGGGTCTCCTGTTTCCAGCTGTAATTGCTCTGTACTCCCAGTTGGATCAATGCATGGCTTTGCCAGACCTGCGTGGCGATCTCAGGCTCACCCAGTTCAGCTTGCTTCTTCCTTCCTTTTCATTCACAGATGTTGGATCTATAACACAGTCTGGAGGCTTTCTCAGCCCACTGCTGCTTCTCCTCCTGTTTTCTGTCATAGACTTTGCCCTCTGTGAAGCTGTTTCACTCCTGACTCCTTCACAGCCTCTGCATCCAGAAGCACTAATTGGCTAGGTAGCTGTCCCTGCAGCTCTGGAGCACATGTTAAAAGAAAACAAAGGGGCACGTCCCAAAATAAAACCTGGGTGTTCTGGGGCACCAGAACTTCACCTTGAAGGGAATGCCTTTCAGACAGAAGCCAATAAATGTTTTGTCTTTAGGAGGACCAGGAAAAGTGAGAGAAACTGTCTATGCTCTCGGCATTGACACTGTTCTGTACACTCCACAGGAACATCCCCAATGAGCTTTACAGATGTAGATGTGCCAAACCCTAGGGGACAAATGATAATCACAGCCGAAATTTTATGGCACGCCTAGTGTGCATCAGGCATTTTTCACTGTTGTAAGGTCATTTATCATGAAGCAATTTGTGAGTGTCAAGGATCTGGGAGTGCTTGCTAGTCCATGTTTTCATGGCTATACAGGCAAGCTGACCGTGGAGGTTGCAGTCCCTCACAAACTTGCATGGGGCTGTGCATTAAAGCTCCCTGCCATAATTGCTCTTGTGGTTGTTAGCAGTCTCAGTTCCTCCTCACGTGGAATTCTCTCTAGGGCTGCTGGATTCCCCAAAAGCAAATGATCCAAGGCAGAAAGAGCACCTGAGGTGGCAGGCACAGCCTTCCATAACTTAATTTCAGAAGTATACTTCTTTGATGAACCCTAAGTTACTGCTAAAATGCACACAGGATAAAACATTGCCACCGACACCAATCCTGGTACAGTATGGAAGAACATCTCTCAAAGATGTGACTATCAGGAGGAAGCTGGGATCACTGACATCTTCTTGGATGTGGCTACCACAATCCCTGGAATATGGAGTAGATATTGCTCAAGGAGGAAAGTGAGGCACAGAGAAACTACTGTGCAAGTGACAGTCAAGATTTTAATTGACAGTTCTTAACTACTATGCAACACTGTTTTCCTAAACAGAGTTAACGGAAGGCAAGGAGAAAAGATGATACCTGTGCTTAAACTTAATCATTGTGGGTAGCTAAGCAAAGAAACTCGAAGTGGGGGTGATTGGTATAGAAGTACAGAGCTTAACAGAGTAATTCTTCATTATCAAGGATGATCTTTACACCAAACTCAGGAAGAAGAAATCATGTCCCTGCTTTGTAGTTAACAATAGGATATAGTGCTTTTGCATACGCTGTGGTCAGGGTTTGCAAGGAAAACAACTTAATACAGGACACATAATTTATAGAATTTTTTATTATTATTTATTTTATTTTATTTATTTATTTATTTATTTATTTTTGCAGCACCAGGGATCGAACTCACAGCCTCGCGCCTGCCAGACAGGCACTTAAGCTGCTGAGCCAAACTCCTGGCCCTGGTTTTTTGAGGCAGGGTCATAGAATTATTTTATAATAGTCACTCAGAGTCAAACACAGAGTGCAGGGAATCTATACACACACTGAAGACCCCAAAGAATCCAGCTGAGACCCCAGATCCCATGACAATGCCCTGTGTGAGTCCAGCTGAAGACCCAGAGCCCATGACAATGTCTCATGCAAGTCTGTTTCACTGATCTTCACTGAGAAGGCCCAAAGGTCAGCAGTGGAAGCCAGAAATCTTTGCCAGCAGGATGAAGGATCTGTGTCAGCAGGCTGAGGGATCTGCACTGGAGCCAGGAAGCAACACTCTAAAGTAAGACCAGAGCTCCCTGGAAAAGTACCACAGCCATCCTCAGAGACAGTGAGGTCCTGAGCTACTCTGATGATGAGAACAGCTGAGTTTATCAGGAAACCAGTGTGACAAGTTTCTCCAGGAGAATCAACAGCAACCATCTTCCCCTCAGGAGCCAGGAAGCAATGCTCAAAGTAAGGACCAGAGCTCCCCCAAAGTAAACCACAGCCATTCTCAGCAACAATGAGGTCCTGAGCTCCTCTGAGGATGAGAACAGTTGAGTTCATATCAGGAAAGAAGCTCGACAAGCTCCTCCAGGAGAACCAACGGCAACAGGAGAACCAACGACACACCTCTTCCCCTCCAGTTCTCTTTTCATGCTGCTGGCAACAATCTTCATGTGGACCATCCTCACCCAGCATCATGCTGATTCAGTTCAGCTGGGTGATATAAGTTGCCCACCAGCTGTCAATCCACCATACCATAGCTGCACAACTAATACAAAGTGCAGTCAAAGTAGGTCTTCATTTGTTAAGTACAGGCCTGCTGTCTATGTCTCAGCTCTTCTTGGGACTAAAGAAGGACATACAGGAACTTGAGAGCCTCTGGCAAGTATAAGGAAGGTGATACCATGATGAAGAGCAGGTGGAAACCTACCTGTTCTTTAGGTGTGATGTGGAGAAGGCCTGTCCTAGAGGCACAGAACCAAGTGGGGTTTTTACAGAATTTCTTGGAGAGAGTATACACCCAGAAGGTGCACATATCATGAAGTGTACATCTTGATGATTTTTCATAAACCAAACAAATGAAGAGACAGACATTACCTTCCCTACCCTCACTTAGCACCCACTATACTGACTCCTTAAAACAGATTAACCCTGCCTAGTTGCGTAAGTTATATAAATGGAATCTTTTACTTTTCTGTGCCTTGCTATTATGTTCATGAGATTCACCCATATGGTTGTGTACAATTGGTTTTAATTCTCATTATTCTGTAATATTCCATTGTGTGGATGCATAATTTATTGATCCACTATAGAGCTCTTAAAATTTGGCTTACTTCCTATTTTTGCGCAGCTTACAAGCTAAGAATGTTTTGCACATTTTTATATGGCTGAAAAAACAGAAAAGAATACTAGGTCATGGCATCTGAAAATTATATGAAATTCAAATTTCAGTATCCATAAATAACATTTTATTGGAACATGCCACATATTCGTTTTTCTATTATCTATGGTTGCTTTCGCGTTACAATGGCAGAGTGAAGTGGTTCCAGCAGAGACCATCTGCAGCATTTCATTGCTTTGCACTGCTGCTTGGGGAACTAGAAATAGTGATGCAATTATGATTTGATATTTGCCTCTTGGCCCGCAAAGTCTAAAATATTTACTATCTGACTTTCTACAGAAGTTTTGCTGACACCTGCATTTGGGCAGTTTCCAGTTGTGTGCTCCGCTACCATGAGTAGTGCTGCTTTGAAAATTCTAGCTCACATTTGTAGTACACATCTATGCAGTTATTTTCAGTGCATACCCAGGAGTGGGACTGGTAACTACTAGCATGTGCTCTGCTTAGTAGGTACTTTCTGCCTGTTTCATTTAACCATCCAATGTACATGTAGTGGTAGTTTGATAACAGTTCTGTAACGATCACAGTAACTTTTTTTTCTTTTAACTATGTTAATCCTTTCCTTACTTTCCCATTTGTAGACGAGTTCAATTTGCAGCTGTAGAAATAGTGTTCACTTTGGTTAAAAAATGTTTAGATCACATTTTTAGTGGCAGAATGAAGATCTGAGTTGATTGATTTCATGGTCTACACGCAGTGGATCCCGTTTCCTGCATGGAGGTGCTTCTCCATACAGCGGTTTGAGTGAAACTCTATACCCTTTGACGCAATCAGCAACTAGAGCATCGTCAACTAACATTCAAGCGTTTGCTAGGAAAATGAGTAGTGGGGTTGTGAAAAGTAGATATGGGGGAAGAAAGTATGGGCAAACACACTCATTTCTGCTCCCTCCTGCTACAGTGGTTAACGGTGCTGCCTGCCTCTTTCCAGTGCTCTGGCTGGTTATGTTTATTACTTGTTCTGACAGTTGAGTCCTGTGGTGAAAAATGATAACAGATTTGTATTCTGAAGATCATCTCCAGATGCTGGCCAGCAGTACCTCTGGATTCATGAAATATTTGTCTTTAGTATTTCGTAAAGATGGATGATGAAAAAAAATGTTCTAGGAACATTTCAGTATAAATCATGGTGAATTCCTTTCTTTGGCAATCTGGAATGCATTTTCTATTTCTCTAAGAAGAATAATGTGTGTATTAATAACTTGGTTGGAGTGGGGTCTGGGCCAAGATGAGATGATCACGGAAACAGTTATTGATGGTTTCTTGTAACCAAGCAATCTGTTCCCCGGACCTGGAGTTTGTCATCTGTAGGTGGACGACTGCCGGGAGGCCAAACGTGAGTCACTTGTGCGTCCCCACCTCTCTGCTCATCCCAACTGCTACTTTCCTCACCCAAGTATTTCTTTTTCTTTCCTTTTTCAGTCTGAATTATGAAGCCCTTATACCAAGTTTAACTTTCTCTCCTGTTCCCTCACAAACGTTCAAGTTGGCACCAGAATTATCCTGCTACTCTGTGTATGCCATTATCTTAGTTAAATATTTATAGAAACCCATTATTGCATACAGAAGTCCTCACCAACCTTCTATGATGTTTATCACTATATGTGAAAATTGTTTTCATGAACATATATATATATATAATTTTTACTTTTATGTATTTTTATCTGTGAACTTATATCCTTATGCAAGTTGTGAAAATGCACATTTTCTGAACAATGAGGGAGTATATACTGAAGATCAGAAAACTTTTTCCAAAAAAGGACAGAGGGAAAATATTTTAAGTTTTGCAGACTACACATCCTCTGTGTTGTAGTCAGAGTTTGCAAGGGAATACATTTAATATTGGATACATAATTTGTAATATTATTTTATAAATTCACTCAAAAAGTCAAATTCAGAAGAGTACAAGTGATCTGTCCACACACTAGAGACTCAAAGAATCCAGCTGAGGGCCTGGATCCCATGGTAACATCCTACATGAGTCCAGCTGAGACCTAGGGCCCATGACATCGTTCCCTACAAGTCCAACTGGAGGCCTGGAGCCCATGACAATGTCTCATGCAAGTCTATAGCAAGGATCTGCACTGAGAAGGCCCAAGCATCAGGGTTAGAAGATAGAAAGTCTGTGCCAGTGGGGTGAAGGATCCGTGCCAGCAGACTGAGGGATCTGCATGGAGCCAGAAAGCATCGTTCAATGTAATGACCAGGGCTCCCCTGAAGAGAACCACAGCCATCCACAGGAACAGCGAGGACCTGAGCTCCTCTGGTAATGAGAACAGATGCATTCACATCAGGAGAACCAGCGTGACAAGTTCTCCAGGAGAATCAACAGCACACCCTCTTCGCCTCCAGTTCTCTTTTGATGCTGTTGGCAATAATCCTCAGGTGGGCCTTCCACGCCCAGAACCACACTGATTCAGTTCAGCTGGGTGTTACAAGGTGACCATTAGCGAATCCACTACTCTCACAACTATTCAATTCTACCATAGTATCACAAGAGATGCCAGAAGCACTCTGTAACTTTATGGTTGGAAGTGTGTTTCAATAACTTTGTTTTTATATTAATGAAGAGGCCAAATTTGTCCCATAGCTTATGGATGATTGATAGGTATCTTTGGCTACTTTCAGTGTGGCCAAGATCAAACCGAACACAGGAACTCGCGTGTTTCCAGTTTTCTCCTTGACTCCCTGCTGTGCCTGCACTGTGTGATCTCTAGAAATGCAGCTTGACTTCTGCAGTTTGGTAGAACACTGCATGGGAAAGCTGGCGAGAAACTGCTCCCGATTCTAGATGACTCTCCTCAACTGTAAGTGCCCTGAGCAAGTTTAAGATAAGCTGGGCCAGCGGTGATGAGCCTGTGGTGTGTGTGTTGCAGTGGACTGTTTGTTATCATTGGCTCTAAAAGGTTTGTCATCGCTGGGCTCACCTAAACCATGATGTTCATTAGGTCAAATACATGTGATACATTTTTGACTTAGGATATTTTCAACTTACGAAGGATTTATTGCAACATAACCTCATTTTAAATTTCTTTAAGGGGCATAAAGGCAGCTGGGCATGGTGGGTTACACCTGTAATACTAGCACTTGGGAGGCTGAGGCAAGAGGTTCACCATGAGTTCAAGGCCAGCCTGGGCTCCACAGTGTTTTCCATTCAAGGTCAACCTGAAACACATAGCAAGACCCTGTATCAAAAACAACAACAACAACAAATACTGGCATAAGTGGATTTACTAGGCAAACTTTTAAAAGTACACACTCAAAGAAATAGAGTGTGGGCCCTCAAAGGGCAGTCCACTGTATTATGGAGCTGGGGATATATGTGTATGCAGTGATGGAATTCTGTGGGATTTATTAATCTGTAGAAAACTTGTGCTTGGTTTATTATAGGAGAAAAGGAATGGCCACTAACAAGTAGAAAAATACTGGCTCCTTTCACAGGAAAGAGGATACCCTACTTTTAGGAGAAAGGAACAGGCCCAGTCTATTTTATTTTTTAAAAAATAAGGAATCTAAGACGTTTTGCCTAAAATATTCTTGGAAACTTTTGAATCTGTTTTTCTGTTTTAAGGTCAGGTTTCTGCCCTTTATCTTATCAGCTAAACTAAATTACAGTATTGTTAAGGGATTTTGGCCATGATGAGTTTGGAAGAAAAGAAGCATAAAACCATGCCCGGGGGTCCAGACGTAGACAGCTGTGGGTAAATTCATGTCCTCAAACTATGGTCATTTTAAAAGTACAAATTTTCAATTATGAATTTTCTTACTTCCTTTTTACCTATTTTTATTTCTTCCATTCTACCTCAACCCCTAAGCTCAGTCCAGCTTTAATCTTTTATTTTTAAGGGGTCAGGAAACCCAAGAGTCTGTCTTCTTATGAATGCTTCCCACTGAGAGAGGGCACTGACCCCACCTAGCCAGGGATTAGAGTCTCACTCTGAATTTAAAGGGACATGTGAGATGGATCTTGTTTGATTAACCATTGTTCTTTGACAGTCTGGAAAAGAGGACAAGGATATTAGCAAGTCGTTTAGGTTTAAGCTTTATTTTATATCCATTTTAAAAAAACAGGGACCACAAATTAAAGGTAAAATATCAGTGATTAGTGGCTCAAAGATTTGTAGAAATCAGACAAAATTAGATAGCATTTGACATAAGATTTTAATATTAATCTCAATTTGCCCAGAGTTGTTAAACTACATACAACAGGTAGAATTTAAGAGGATACAGAGTACTCCTTGCTTTGTCAATAAGAAATCCAGTGTCACCCTATTTCAACTATAACAATAATCAAGAAATGCACTAATGAAGCTATCTAAAGTTTTTTGCTTGTTTGTTGGTTCTAGTTTTATTATTGGACTGTTAAAATTTTTACTCTGGTGCCCAGAACTTCAATCTGCTCTGTGCTATGTAGACATGAAGACCTCTTGTAGTACCAGCTCCAGATAATATAAACAGATCCAATCTGAAGTGGATAACAGGAAGTTCATCCATACCACAAAGGTAATTGTAGTAGTTAGGGTTCAATAGATGAACAGAATCAATACAGAATATATTAGTGAGTGAATAAGTGATTTATTAGATAGGATTATAGACCCAGAAGGGCAAGCATCCCAACAACCTGCTGTACGATCAGAGGTAGAAGAATCCAGAATGGCACTTCATATGCTGGAGAGATGGAGAATTCAGTAGCAGTTGAAGGTCTAAGACCTGGAGGCTCACCCCAGTCCCTACTGTGATTCTGTGCTGGAAGGGAGAGGAGTCTGCCCTGGAGGGCTGGTGTCTCTGCTGGAAGACCAAAGAGTCCAAGAGGGAGGCTGAAGAAGCTCCACTGAGACCAGCATGCGAATGCAGTAGTGAAGAGCAGATATTTCAAAAGGAGTGTTTCTTCTTTCGCTTTTATTCTATCTAAGCTACAAGCCTTTGATTGTTGCCACCCATATCTATGATGGGCCTTCCCCTTTCACTTTGCCAGCCTGCGTGTCAGTCATCCACAGACACACCCAGAATTTAGAAATCTGCAATGCAGCACTTACTCAAGTCAAGTTGACACATCATAAGAAGTGATCACATTCAACTTCCTCTCCACTTGGCAACCAGACAGGTTTCTTTATTATTAGGGGGTCAGTGTCATGTTCTATCTGTCCTCTAGATGATGGGTTGCCACCGTAACGTATTGTTTAAGTTGTCTGTTGGAATCCATGTTTCTATCAAATGATAACAGACATCAGCTATAAAGTTTTACAAGAGCAATGCAAAATGAAAGCAACAAGAGCAAACCTACCATTTTACTATAACAATTATAAGTTCATTACTATCCCAGGACCCTTAAATTCTATTATGCTTCTAAAAATGTATTAAAATTTTCATCTTAGTGTGAAATAACTTAATAGGTTAAATGTATCCAATGACAAAATATTAAATTGCATAAATAAATTTTCATGTAAATTTGTTATTATTTAAAAAGTAAGGTACCTAAGTAGAATGTACTTGATTACACAGATGGGCTTTATAGATGACTAATGCCTGATCTTTGGTTGTTTGAGTGGCACTTTCTGGAGTGCAGTGTTTTAGGTCCATCTAACTATCACAATGCAATTAAGGATACATAAACATAAGCCTGAGAAGCTCCATCACTATGAACAGTTTTGTTGGAGATCACAAATGTAATAAGCTATTGTCTCGTAGGTTTTGCATTTTAGAAGGTTGTATAATTGGGGAACGAGAACGTATTTAACCAAATTAGCACCACGAGCTTCACAGCAGTGGTACATATTAACTTAGTTTTTAACTTTTAAGATAAAATTTACACTCTTTTAACAGGTTGACATAGTGTAATGGTATTGACAAGGGCCAAAGTGTGGCTTTAGGTCACCTACAAGTTTAGGAACAGTGTTAATGACCACAGAAGTCCCCACTGTGCATTGTGAACTTGTTTTCTGATCCTGTATGCACATTTTGTGTCCTTAAGTGTGTCCTTTAAAACACAAAAATCTACAATTCTTATAAAGTGAAGTTTATCACTTTTTTATGATTTGCACTTTGTATAATTTTACTAATACTTGCTAATTTTTTTTTTCTAGAAGTTTTCTAGTTTTAATATAGAAAGAGTAGTAGGCCATTTCTTCATGTAACTTACTGGTACTTTCAAGACCTGCTTGGGTCAGGTCATGGATATATACCACTTTCATTTGGTGATAAACTGTTGTTGTGCTTGTCCGACTTTATGATTCAGTGAGTCAGATAGAACCCAGCTCATGATGGGCAGTTCAGGTTGAGCAGTAACCTGATGTGTGCTAGTCAAGAGTTCGGTGTCCACTAAAGTCCAGCAGCAGACCAGGATTATGATGAAAACTCCAGAAGTCTGTCTAATCTTTAACCCTCCTTTTATACAGTGTTGTAATGGATTAAAAACTGGTGGCCCACTTAACACCAGCTGAATTAAACTGGCTTGGTACTGAGTGTAGATGCCCACTGAGGAAAGTTGCCAGCATAAATAGAGATGTGGTGAAGAAGAGCGAGGCATTGTGGGTTCTCCTAAGTGTTGCTGTTTCGAGCCGTTGGTTCTCCTGCAGGAGCTTGTCATGCTGGCTTCCCCAATATGGATTCGGCCATTATCGTCAGAGGAGCTCAGAACCTCGTCACTGAGAGTGGCTGTGGTTCACTTTGGAGGAGCTCTGCTCCTCACATTGAGCATCGCTTCCTGGCTCTGGAGGGGAAGATGTGTGCTGGAGAAGCTTGTCACGCTGGGCTTCCTGACCTGTGCTCGACTGTTCTCATCAACGGAGGAGCTCAGGACCTCATTGCCGCTGAGGACGGCTGTGGTATTTTGAGGGCAGCCCCACTCCTTATTTTGAGCTTGACTTCTTGGCTCCAGTGTAGAAACTTCAGCCTACTGCACAGCTCCTTCATGCCACTGGCATAGACTTTCTAGCTTCCACCACTGACCTTTGGGCTTTCCCCTTGCAGATCCGTAAAACAGACTGGCATGAGTTCTTATTGTGGGCTCCTGGACCTCCAGCTGGATTCATGGGAGGCACTGTCATGGGCTCTGTGTCTTTAGTTGGACTCATACAGGACATTGCTGGGGGATCCAGGCCCTTGGCTGAATATTCTGGGTCTTTAGCGTTGTGGACAGATTTTCCTGCACTTTCTTGTGTTTAACTCTGGGTGATCATTATACAACAGTATTATAAATTCTGTGTCCTGTAAGCAGTTGTTCTCCTTGTAAACCCTGACAATAGTGTTATTTTTCCTCTGACTGTTTTCAAGACTTTCTCTTTATTTTTGATTTTTAGCAGCTTGACTGTAATATGCTAAGTGATGATTATTATCAAATTTATACTTTTTAGGAGTCACTGTACTCCCTCAACCTGTTTCTTTCCCTCACACACTAGAAATTTTTAGTCATTATTTCTTTAAATATGTCTGTTTCATTCTTGTGCTGCTTTTTTTTTTTTTTTTGGTATTGCAGTCACTGTGTGCTATACCTTTTGAATTTTACTCAAGTCTTATAAGTTCTATTAATATTTAGAATGGCTTTTACTCTCTATCCAGATCAGATAATTTCTAGTGCTTTGTCTTCAAAGGTATTATTTCTTCTGTTATCTCCATTTTGCTGATAAATTCATCTCATCCAATGATTTTTTTAACCTTATCTATTATGTTTTTCAGTTCTAAAATTTCCATTTGGTTAACTTTTACATTTTTAAAAATTTTGTGCTGAGAATTCCTACCTTTGTAGTCATTATAAACATATTTAACTTTATCTCACTCAGCTATGACATCTTCTTTAAAATAGTTATAATTTGACCATTTGGATAATCACAAGATTTGGCATCCAATGATTGTCTTTTCCTTGGAAGATAGAGACACATTTTTCTGATTCTTAGTATACTGAGTAATTTTGGCTTATATGCCAGGCATTATTAATGTTCTGCTTTAGAGAAATTGAATTTTGTTACATTGCTCCAGTTTTGTTTTTTTTTCCAATTATTTGGGTTTTTAGTAGGAATTTTTCCTCGGTTCCACTGAAATGACAGGTGGGTATACCTGCGATGGGGACTTGGCTCAGATGTGTAAGCCTTGGTTGCAAGCTGCTTTCCGCCGCCTCACAAATGCATCTTCCGGAAACTTACGCTGAGTGTGAACCCCGAAGGAGGCTCTCATTTCTGCCCCTCTCCTTTTCAGGTTTCTCCCTAATTCTCTCACGGCTTTCATTGCTCCACCACTCCTTTATTTGGTCAAAATAATGGTGGGGTTTTCTACCAGAATTTTCGTCGACGGGAGCCATCTGCACAACGATTACTAGCAGTTTCAGGGCGGAGCCTCGGGAAGCAGGTAGCTCCCTGCAGCGGCTCTGCTCAGCAAGTTCAGCTCTCCTTCAAACTCACCGCTTTTCTTCAGTGTCCAAATCCTTGCCGTAGTTCATGTTCGTACTTTTTTCAGAGTTCTTTTACTTGCAAGAGTAGTTCCTTACTATGTACTGGAAGCGAAATAGTCCATTTTATAAACTGAACGACTTTCATATACAGCATTTTTAAATTTATAGCATTTTATGAAACTATTAATTGGTATGGATAAAGATATTTTGCTAAGCACAAAGTCTAAAATCAAGTTTATGGTTCCTAGTTTGCAATCTTATTTCATCCTCAGGAACCAATTTAATTTACTATCTGTGGTGGTTGAACAATATTGAGAAATCTGATTTATGCAGTTCTATGGTTCCAAAGGGTAGAATTTTTTAAAAAATAATTTATTTTAGGGTATCAGCTGATAAAATAGAAGCTGTATTTTGAGGTTTGCATATGGAGGAATTAAACTGGCAACACACTGTTAATCCAAGTTTTATGAATATTCCATGAAAAGCAGACATCTGTTGTCAAATATACTGGGAGACTTTGGTATATTCCACTAGCTAATAATACAGTAACACATTCAAGATTCTAAAGCCTTTTAAATCTAATTTAACACCAGTGTTCCTCAATATTATTACTACATAATACTTATTTTTTAAAATGTTCATTAAAATTTTATAGAGCCAGTGTTTCAAATTTGGGAAACCAAAAAATTGATAACCCCAAAGGGAAAGAGAAAAGTAACCAGCATCTATTAGGTACCTATTAGACGATAGGCATCGTGTTAGATGCTTAAGTACATGATTTTATTCAATTCTTGCAACAGCCACGTGTGGAAGAGTTTGTTTTCCTACACTGATGAGAAAACTGGTACCCAGGAAGGACGTGCAGTTGCGAATCCCCACGGACTGGCTCTGTCCTTGCTGAGCCACGACCCACGGCTTCGGTGTCACCAGAACACTGAGTCCACTCAGGAGGGCAGAGCGATGCAAGCGTCCAGCATCAGGAATCCTCAGGACGGTAGCTGGGGAAGGAGCCAGTGCTGTCTGGAGAGAAACCACGAGTGGCCAAGGGAATGATTGCTAGACACACCAAGGCAGGCGTGAAGAACATAAAGGGGGAAACGGCCCCAGGATGAATACTTGCAAAGATCAAGAATGATATGGACCTGAGAAGAACAAACAAGAGAAAAACAGTAATCTAAAATTAAGGCCATCATACGTGGGGACTGAGATCATTTATGACAATAGATTTCACTATTTTAAAAGATTGTTTAAGGAAATATATCAGCTACTAAAAGAGATAGTGAACTTTTTAAATGAGTTGTAGGAAAAGATGCTAACAGGCATTAAAGGAGAGAATAAAGGCTGCAGGCCAAAGCCGTGCCAGAGGATTCCTTGAAGAGATGGGTTACCGGTCAGCCTCGAAGTCAGGAGAGGGCACAGGATGCACCCCTCTGGGGAGTGGAGAGGGGAAGTATTCATACAACTGATGAGAATGTGACCCTGACATGTCTCTCATGTAGCATGGTGTATCTTTAATTTACGAATTTCATCTTGTATCGATAACCTACTACACAAACCTTCTGAAAGAAATGTAATTGGTGCTTGTGCATTTTAATGTGTCATGATGCATTTTACTTTCCTACTTCAGGTAATTTTAGCAACATTTTTCCATTGATCAGGTCTTCAATGTTAGCATATATACAGTATACTTTGTAGGGGAGGAAAGAAATCAAACACATGCTCTAACCCAATGTGCAGCTGCCTGGTTTCAGAGTCACTTTCTGTTCTAAAATTATCTATGTAAAACAAGTGACAATTACCTTACTATGCTTTTTCAGGTAGAAAATTGATTTCTTCAGAGTATTTCTATTAACAGTGAAATCTTTCTCAGCCTAGACTTGTATAATCCATGATCTATTTTGTGCTAGGAATCTTTGCAAACTTCTCAGGGACAAGGAACACATACACACACACATGTGTTTTCCTTTAAAAATTAGGTCAGTTATCATTGTTAAAGTGATTAAATTTTTAAAAATTAGAGAAAGTGTCACATAGTCCTAATACCCAGGCATAATCTCTATTAAGAGCTTGTATTTATTTTTTCTAGGCTGTTTCTGCTGCATATGTCTTTTACACAGTTGTGACCAGATATCACATACCAAATATAATATACAGAGGCTAAAATTTTTATGTCTACATTTATTCATTGTATTATTACATAATAATTTTAGGGAATTTTGAAATAATTTTGAAAGAGAATAAAAAGAAAGCACAAGGGATACAAAATACATCCACCAAAGACAAAGGATGTGTTTTGATATATTTGTTTAGAATATTTTCTTTGCTTCTAACCTAATTGAACCTATACTATATTTCACAGATTTGTAAGCATACTTAACACAGAGATAGAAAGGATCCAGATATGTGATTATTTAGAAAAGGGTTAGAAATTGACTAACAGGCTGGTTTCTCAATATTTTTCAGTTTAAAAAAAGACATGTTGTATAATGTGATTTTTGTTGCAGAAAAATATGAAATGTTCCTGACAGTGAATTAAGACTTTAATCCTTATCTGAACCTGCATTAGGTCACTTAGTTCTTATTCTCCTTGCTTCTATGTAGGAAGGAAAAGATTTTCCTCATTACTAATTTGCTTATTTCAAAGTACCTAACATACTATAGTTGATCTTTGCAGAGTTGTATATCACCGGTTGATTTGTGATAAATTCCACCGAATTGTAGGGTATAGGTAAAGAATATAATAAGATTCTTTTTCCAGTGCTAGAGACAGCAGCAAATGACGGTGTGATAATAATGCCCACATCTTTGTTGTACCTACTGTTTCTTAAGGGCGACATTAAGTACTTCTTACATACTTATCACTTGCATTCACTCATTCTCTCAATAGATATGAACCTGCCTGTTAATTACTGGAAATTAAATACTGAGAAAGGAAGCCAGTATGAGAAAGATGTTGATTTGGTCTCATGAAGCATAGAGATTAGTGGAGAGACAGATTGATCAAATGATCATGTTAACAACTGAATAATTACAGGCTATTTGAGACTGTGGAAGGAAATCCCACCACTTTGGAGTGTCCACGGCAGATAAACCTCAAGACTGGGGATGTACAGAGAGCTCCCTGAGGAATAAATCATGACCGCATATGGAGAGAGAATAAATGCAGCGAAAAAGGAAGGTGTGTGACTGGGGGAGAAACAGGAGCAGTGTGAACTCAGGCACGTTCACAGGGAGATTCCAGGCCAGGCCGGTCTTACAAGCTCTGCGGGGACTTTTGCCTTTATCATAGAAGCAACTGAATTGGGAAGCTATCAAATATGGAGGTCATCAACACAAATCTACATGTCTGGGAGTAACACTGGCTACGGCGTGCTGATGAGACTGAAGGAGGGCTGAGTGTGTTTGAGACAGGCTGACTAGGAAGGCAGCAGCAGATATAGTGAGCAGTGCATGGTTTCCAGGAAATTCAGCAGTAAAGTTGACCAGTTCTGGACTGATCCTGGGGTTGTGGGAGGCAGGTGAGGAAACATGTCGAGAATGAAATACAAACAGAAGTAGGAACCTGGGCCTGTGATAGGACATAGAAGATACCTCCATTAGCCAGTTTTTCATTACTGACATAAAGATTCAAAGGATGCAGGTTGATTAAGGCTCACGCTGTCAGAGGTTTCAGTCCATGGTCCCTTGGCTCCATTGCTTCTGGACTTGTGGTGAGGCAGAGCGCCACAGCAGAGAGCATTTGGTGGAGCACAGCTGCTCACTTCATGGTGGCCACAAAGCAGAGAGTGATGAAACGAACTAGAGATAATGATCCCCAAGATCATGTTCCCAGGATCCACTCTCCTCAAGCAGCCCTCCCATTTTAAATTTCCATTACCTTCCAGAAATGCCATTAGATTATGAAATCGTCAATCAATCAAGTCAGAGCTCCAGTGATCAAGTCACCTTCTCCCATAGTTTCTTTCTCATTGTTGGGACAAAAGGCTTGGTACTCACAGGTTAAAGCAGGAAAGGTTCATTTTAGCTCACGGTTTGCAGAGATTGCAGTCCACAGTTGACTGGCTGCTGAGCAGGGTGGCAGGGCAAAAGGGAGGAAGCAGTGAAGTTTTCTTCTTTCCCTTTTCATTTCATCCAGGCTACTTCACAAGCCTACTTGTTGGTGCCCCCACACCCTAGGGTGGGTCTTCCATTTTTAGTAAATCCATCATTCACGTTCAGAACTATGCTAAACCAATCAGTGGACTAATCCAGTATCACATACCCATGATCCAGTATTACATACTCTCCATCCAGTCACTCCCAAAAACTTCAGCTATGAGCACATAAGGCTTTGGGGGAACACCTTGACAGAAGCCATAATGCCACAGCAAGCAGAAACACCAAAACAACACCTGGGATTTGGAGGGAGACTTATGTAATGTCTGATGGGCACTGGCTAGAAATCAATTGTTCCTCAAAATGTCAAGCCCTTATCTCTGGTGTTCCAGGGCTTACATGGGATAAGGAAACAGGAAATACAGAGGCAGAATGGCTTGTCGGTTGGGGATTGGTTCTTACAATATGCATCACAGTGACCTGCTCTTTCCAAGAAACAAATGTAACAGGAACTGTAACTGGAACTACCGCCTGGGCAACTAAACTGCCTTGGAGGCATTTTCCAGTATAACACCTTCCAAAAGTCTTATCTCTGAGCATGACACTCTTGGTGGACATTTTATACCTAAACCATAACAATACCCTCTAACTTCCTCTTGAGAAATGTTTTCCTTTGTCATAGTTAGGGAATAATACAAAGGAATAAATAGAAAATAAATTTCATAAGGGGAATAACGCATTTCCTTTAATATATTCTGGTTTGGGCCCTAATTAGTTTAAATCAATCAACATACACCCCCCGACTCCAGTGATCAGTGAAGAGTGAAAGCATAAAGCCAGTGTAGAGCCAGAGAGAGACATTTACAAGTGCTTAGGGGAAAATAAAGCTCTACTATTCCCTGCCTCGCTATTCCCTGCAGCGGGTGGCAGGGCTGAGGGTGAGAACTGCGAGCAGTGCCCAGACCCACCAGGGGCCAGCAGGTGATGTCGGGGGCCTGGTAAGGCAGAGGGTGGAGGTGTTACCCAGGAAAGTGGAGGCAGAAGAGCAGGAGTAAAAGACCTCTTTCTCAGGGTTCTGTAGGAAGGGACAGGAAGCCCAACTCAAACAACAAGTGCCATCTGCTGTGCTTGGGTCGGTCTTTTTGTTGACTTTTGTTTTGGTTAAACAACACAACAATGTTTGGTTAAACAACAGCTTTGTTAAACAAACTCGAGATATGTACTCAACTCAGTCCTGAGGTTCATGGGAGAGAATAAAGGGCCCCTGCTTAAAAGGGATGCCTGGGAAATAAAATGCAGTGGGGAGAGCCAGGTCTCAGGGGAGGGAAGTGCTCCCTGGGCTCGAGAGAACAGGCTGGGAGTAGAGGACTGCTGACTCTGGGTGGCAATTCTGCAGATGGCAAGCAGGGATTCAGAAGGATTCAGTGCCACAGAAAACATGCTTGAGAGCTTTTCCCAGTCCTCTGGTGCTATTGGTATGGGGAAGCAGGGAGGACTTGTAGTATGGTTAACTGTTAATGGGCGGGAGACCTCCTGGGGAGATCTGTCTGGCAGAGTTGGTGCTGGCTGATGCAGGAGGGCACGGCTCACCTGAGTCAAGGCGGTGGAAACCCATTGGCCTGGCTTAGAGGCCACAGTGGACAGGGACTGCACATGGTCCCTGGGGTTGGGAGGGATGAGTCATTCGTGAACCCTGCTAAGAACTCGTGGTGCAGAAAGAGGGCTCAGGAAAGGTCACCTGCTGGGCCATGGCTGGTGTTTCTGTTGTTAATTTGTTATCTTTGATCCATAATCCCTACCTGCAACTGTGAAACTTGCAAAGCTTTGATGAACTTCCAAAGGGATTGGTTTGTTTTGTTGTTGTTTTGCTTGTAAGTCTGTGGAAAACTCATTTGGCAGCAAAAAGCACCCCAAATTTACAGGAGGCAATCTTTGTCTTTATGGATCCCTCTGAGGGCAACAGTTCAAACATTTTGCTTTGGAAAAATATTATTTCATTATGGGGTGTTCTCTGAACACTGGTGGGGATATTTGACAATGCAGTATTACAGATGCTGAAAATACCTGCATTCAGAAGCACATGCGGTTATAAACATTCCAGGAAGAAGATTATAGCTGTATATTCCAATTGTCAGTTTCATATTTAATATTCCTGATTCTAATAAGGTTAGTGCTATTGTTATACTTCTGACATTACAAATGAGAACTATTACAACTATTATAATTCTCATATACAAAAACTAAAATAAAGAAAGGTAAGTAGCAGAATCAGAGTATGGACACATGTCAATGTGCCTCTGAAGTCCAACTTGAATTTCTGCGGGTATTGGCTGCTGAGGCGGTAGCTGACTTGTGGTCTCTAGTTTTCCTCTCAGGTGTTGTATTCTCAAGGGGTTACCTCGTTACCACCATTATAAAAGAGAAAAGTGGTATTTCATGGTTCCAGGCCAGGTGTAATACAAGGAAAGTTGAAACAAGACCTCTTCCTACTCCTGTGCTCCCTCTGGTTCTGGTGCAGTAGACACAGAAAACTAGGGGAATTTCAGCTCCCAGGATGCACTGCTACCCACGCTGCCTGTGTCTCCAACAGACCCTGGAGGATGCAATGTGAAACCACCCAAAATCAGGCTTTTGCTCCTTCACAGCTGCAGTTCTTGGAGCTGTGGTCTGAAAAAACCAGAAGAGGCAGATTCCTAGGTTATAAGTTGATTCATTTCCAATTTTTTGACAAGTGAAGTGACAACCTGGCATTTCAGTCTCATGAGCTTTCATTGTTTCTGTATCCTCCCATTTATTTTATCATGAGCTATAAAGGAAAGCTGGGTCCGTGGCTAACTCAGTGGTGTTTTAAAACAGCAATCTTGTCTTCTGATGCCCTCCTTCTCCCAAGGGTCTCAGCACAATGCCTGATAGAGTATATATCTGGAATTAGTGCTAATCAATAATTTAATTTTTCTTTTCTGAAAAGAAACATTTTTATCAGCCTCGGTCCCTGCTTTCAGTCTTCGTTAGCCTCCATGTTCATGGGTGCTAATTAAAGGTAGAATTGGGGAGGGAACAAAACGAAGCAAACCAACTAACCAGAAAGTTTACCTGGACAGCTTTCATTTTTAAGCAAAGAAACCAGTTATGGCTGCAGAATGGGATCATGGAAGAAGCACACAGTTTGTTAGTAGATAGGAGTGGAAGTGGCGTGCAGAATAGTTCAGAGTGTCGAGAGCAGTGTGGCCAAGGGTGTTCAGCCCACTCCACCAGTTCAGCTCCATCCAGCCATTAGCCCTGTGGCCACAGACAAATTATTTGCACTCTGTATTATTTTAACCTGGCTTCCCCATCAACTATATTGGAGTAATATGATCTGCTTGTTGTATTTAAGAATAAGCTGAGCTAATGTACTTAAACCCCTCAGCTATCACTGCATCTGGCACCTGGTTTGCCCTCAATCTGAATTTACTTACTATGCTAATTAATATTATACTATGACTGCATCCCTCAACCTCTTTGGACCCAGGGACCAGTTTCATAAAGTGCAAGTTTACCATGGAGCGGGGGGGTGTGGGGTGGTGGTTTCTGGATTAGATTCTCACATAGAACTCATAACCTAGATCCCTTGCATGTGCAGTTCACAGTAGGATTCAGGCTCCTATGAGAACCTCACGCCCCACTGAGCTGGCAGGAGGCGGAGCTCAAGGTAGTGACCCGTGGATGGGGAGTGGTTATGAATACAGAGGAGGCTCTGCTGGTTCACCTCCCACTGGGCAGCCTGCCTTAGGCTGAGGGGAACCCTGTGCTATTGTACTGATTTATCACCTTCAGTAATTTTGAGGAGTTTAGAAAAGTGATTTAAACTTTCCTGAACCTTAGGTTACTTATCTATAAAGTAGGCATAATAATAATTCCTCACCAGGATATATAGAGAAATGAGCATGATAATGGAAGTAGAAGTACCTCATAAACTATAGGGACCAAGTTGGGGGCTGGGAGTGATCTGTCCTAGGTGCATGCAATGGGGGCATTGTCCGTAGACAACCTAAAAACAAGAATAAAACCAATCAAAATTCAATTGCTTTTTGTGATCTACATGTGCTAGCAATTCTAATTAATGTGAATGATAAAATACTGTCCTCCAAAAATTAAAAAAAAACTTTCCTTGATCTAACAATTATTTTCATTACTCTTAATATTTTCCTGATGCATTTGCAAGGTTGATATAAGCAAAGTTTTTCTTATTTATTCTTTAATAAGCACTACTTCCCATGAGCAAGGGAATTCAGGAAACTTTCTAAGTATGCAATTGGGTCCAGTGTACTCATAAGATGACATTCCTTTCTCCAATTCCTGCATTAGTGAAAATAATTTTCTCATTTTAGGGAAAAGAACACTAAATGATCTGTTTTAGGCATCAAAGATGCTAGGTTCCCCACTGTTAGTAACTTTAAAAGTGCTCTTTGACATCATCATAATTCCCCAAACCCACAGCATTTTCTAGTTCCCCCAGATTCTTGACTCTCTGTACAGACCAGTGTCACTCTGACCAAGCAGCTATCTCTCTTTCATCTAAATTTCTCACGTGGGGGTGGGGCAGCAATTCCTGCCTCTCAGAACTGTGTCGAGAATAAAGGGACAGCACAGGTCAGTGGCTGTACACGGGAGGCTCTCCTTACAGCTCGGGAACCTCTTGCTTTTGTCCACCCAGGCAAGAAGGAATTGGACTTGCGCACGCTTTAGGACCTTCCCAGTTGGAAATGTCTGCAGTCCTGTGACCCTAACACATAAACATTCGACGACGGATCTCATTCCTAAGTAGCTACTTCCCCTACCTAGGAAAAACTCAAGTCTCTGAGTGTTCAGACATGCTCAGTAGCTCCTTCCCTGTCGTTCCTGGTTCCGCCATGACAACACCCTGTGTGTATTCAAAGGTTAAATGCCATAGCTGCTCTGCAAATACGCTGCCATTTCATATTAATTACGCGACTCCCATAAAACAGGATAGAGTTTCTTGGCAATTAAAAATATGGCATCTGTAGCGAACGGGGAGGATTTTTTTCAGGCTCTGCATGAAATGAGGCATCTGTTAGCCTGCCACGCCGACTGCTCTCTATTCCTACTCCTCATATTAAGTTCCTGCTTTAGGAGGCTCTGGAGACCCCCACGCAGCTCCAGACGCCCCTACTAGGCCTCCCTTTCTTTAGAGTGCACTGTCTTTCAAAGTCAGAACAAACAAGTTTTAAATATTCATCTCTTTTTATTGAGTTTACTGGTACAATTTAGGTATACATAATGATCACATTAATCATAGGGAGTTTGTACCTATATATGACATATCTTGATTCCTCTTTTTTTCCCAATCCCCTCCAGTCTCTTCAACCCATTTCCCCTCCTTATTTACAAAGATTTGCTTTCATTTTATCCTCTTTTATTGCTTTTTTCTTTTCTTTCCCTCCCTTTTCCCCCTTCCCTAATTCACTTTTTCTTTTAAACAATTTCTTCCTGTTTCACAATATCTATTGCACATTTTGGTTCTTATTTACACTTTCAGTTTCTTACATGAGGGAGACAATGCCATATTTACAGATGTGTGTCAAATTTATTTCACTTAAGAGTATGATCTCAAGGTGCATACATTTGCCTAGAAATGTCTGTAGCTTATCCTTCATTATGGCTGAGTAGTATTCCATTGTATGAAAAAAAGACCCACATCATTTTATCCATTCCTCAATTGATGGACATTTGGGTTGTTTCCAAGATTTAACTACTACAAACTGTGCTGCTATAAATGTAGGTACACACATATCACTGTGGTGTGGTGTTTTTAATTCTTCTGGGGAGATACTCAGAAGGGAAATAGCTGAGTCAAATGGGACCTCTAATCCTAGTTTTTTGAGGAATCTCCACAGTGATTTCCACAGTGGTTGCACCAGTCTGCATTCCCACCAACAGTGGAGAAGGGTTCCTTTTTCTCTATAGGCCCTCCAGCATTTGTTATCATTGATTTTTTTGATGATAGCCATTCTTTCTGGGGTGAGATGGAATCTCAGTATTGTTTTAATTTGCATCTCTTGAATGACCAGTGATGCTGAACATTTTTTCATATTTATTTGTCACTTGTATTACTTCAACTGAGAAGTGTGTATTCACCTCAGATGCCTATTTTTGGATTGAGTCTTTAAATTTGGGAGTGTTTATTTTTTTCTTTTCTTTATATGTTCTATATAGTGAAAATGTTTATACTCCCAAAATCGTTATACAGGTTTAGTGCAAAGCTAATCAAAATACCATTAGCATACCTCACAGAACTGCAGAAAACAATCCTAAAATTCATATAGAAGCAGAAGAGACTTAAAATATCAAAAACAATTCTAGGCAACAAAGGCAAGGAAGGGGACATCACAATCTCTCACTTGAAATTTTACTACAAAGCTATTGTGATAAAAACAGCATGGTACTAGAAAAAACTGACCTGAGGATCAATGGAGCAGGTTAGAAGATGCAGAAACAACTCCAAACACACTCAGCCACCTTATCTTTGACAAAAGTACCAAATACCTTCACTGGAAGAAAAGTAGCCTCTCTAATAAATGGTGCTGGAAAAACTGGTTCTACACATGCCAAAGAGTAAAACTAGACCCAAGTCTATCACCATGCACTAAACTAAAATTAAAATGGATCAAAGATCTAAATATTAAAACAGAAACACTAAATCTGCTGGAAGAGAGACTAAGCTGAACTTTTGAGACATAGTGTAGACAAAACTTTCATGAGCAAAACCCCAATTGCATGGAAAATAATACAAAGAATCAACAACTGGGATCTCATCTTATGAAAAAGCTTTTGCACAGAAAAAGAAATCACCAACAGAGTGAAGAGACACCCACAGAGTGAAAAAAAACTTAGCCAGTTGTCCCTTGAACAAAGGATTAAATATTCATCTTTTTTTAAAATTTTTTTTTATTTAAGAGAAAATAGATACAGAAGGTAGAAACAAAAATCAAAAAGGACAAACAACAACAACAGATCTGATATGATAACATTGTAGGTTTACACACTGAGGTGGTTGAAGTTTGACAGTAGTTACAATATTGCATACCATTACCTTCCTAGGGGTTGGGCATATTGACAGATATATACATGTAAGATTTATCAATTCAGGTATATTAACTTTTCTTTTTCAATAGCTATTGTATTTAGCAATACGGTTTTTTTTAACTGTCTTATTTATGCATATTTATAAATTTATGTCTTTTTCCTTTTCTCTTCCTTTCTTCCTTTCCCCTAAGAATACCTCTTGTTATTATTGAAATAACTACCCCTAACATCAGGTCTAATATAACCAAGCGAAATAGTTCAGAGTGAAACCAATAAAGCATAAAAGAATGGTCATACTTAAGAGAAACAAAAAACTAAAGAGATCGGCAAACAACAACAACATATCCGATACTGTAAAATTGTAGGTTTAGTAATTTAGATGGTTGGAATTTTACAGTGGTTGCAATGTTGTATATTGTTACCTTTAAGGGGGCTGTTCAGATTGACATGTAAAGACATGTAGGATTGATCTGGTCTTATGAATATCAACCGTTCTCTCTCACCAGTTAATGCATTTAGTAGTATAGACTTTTAAACTGTCTTATGAATACCCTTATATAAAACTATGTCTTTTTTCCATACCTTCCTTCTTCGGTTTCCCTTGTAATACCTCTTATTGTCTTCAAACTAAATGCCCTTACCAATTGGCCAAATATAGTCAAACGAGATAGTACTGAATAAAACCAATAACAGATAAGATAATGGGGGCAATACATAGTAATGTAACGTTGATTTCTATGATGCCTCATATTAGCTTCAAGGCAGTTGCCTATATCATCTGTTGTAACACAATCATA